>JAMBLF010000391.1:0-288036 GCA_030578115.1 Leucoptera coffeella
AGGTACATAACGTGACAGGTGCTAAGCCATATCGACATTTACAAGCACTTATATTACCTGATCAGGAACTAGTAGGTTAAGTTAGTAATAGTTGCTGAAAAAGATATCACTTTATAGTATAAAATAAAGTCGCTTTCTTTGTTCCTATGTCCCTTTGTATGCTTAAATCTTTGAAACTACGCAACGAATTTTGATGCGGTTTTTTTTAATAGATAGAGTGATTCAAGAGGAATGTTTATACGTATAATAACATCCATTAAATAGTGGAGTAGGCAATATATTTTATACCCGTGCGAAGCCGGAGCGGGGCACTAGTATTTTTATATAAAATTCTTTCAATTATCCATCGAACCCGGAACCTTTAGTTTCCGAGTCCTATATTTCAACACCTGAGCCACACCCGTTTAACATTATCATTAAATTTATTTATTTATAGCTCTGACGTATTATTGATGATAATTTATTTTCCAATTACACAATATTGTAAAACGTGTAATCTGTTCGCTGATTAGGTATATTATTCCGATGTCAAATTAAAAAAAGCATATGCTGGTTAGGAGGTAAACTCACTTTTGACTGTATAAGATACTAATATTTTTTTAAGGACTATTGAAACTAATTATATACAAATTCTGTGGATTGATATAGACTGGTTGGCTTATTCTTTATTGCCACACAGCTATTGTATTGTTAAATAAAAAAATTATTGAGTGATGCGATTATTATAAGATCAGGCAACGTTTGGATACTAAACTATTCCTCAAGATGTAACAATTAAATATCTAAAGGGCTAATTCTCATTTTGCTGCGTGCGGACTTTGAGAAAAACGGAGTGTAGCGCTGTGAATCAACTTTGAAGTCATAATGTGTGTATTTTTGCATGTACACCTTATGGATTCTTCCTAAGCAGATAAACTTAATTTCGCTATCACAAATCTGTTGATAATTATTTTATCTGCAGAAGTAAAGATTTGAAACCAAATGTGAAAAATGTTAAGTAGCTAATCTACGTTGCTTTTGTAATCCATACATTAAATCATTGTTAATTTTGTTGCTTTATCAGTTTTTCGCGATTACTATTACCCTTTGTTGGTACGTAATATCATTTGCAAATGAGATCTAGCAAAAAGTGGACATGACACTATTTATCGCGTAATTAATATTCGTTCGGTGTGAAGGAGAAAATAACAAAAGGTACGTGAACTGGATAAGTTATCATTCATGTGATAAGTTTCTATCACTACAAATAGTTTACGAAAAACAAAGACTTAGTGTGTTATAAGTTTAAGGCGGCAATCATTTAATTTAGTATAATTAACCTGCTTAGTGGTAGTACTATTTTGTTTACAAATCGAATTTCGTTAATTTGTTTTCAATATAACGTTTTTCGTGTTGAGTTTTGACTAAGTGCTCTTATTAAGTAAGTAATAAAGATTTAAAAAATTTGTTCAAAAGTTCAGTGCCTAATTATTCGTTGTTGCAAGTTTTGTAATTCCTATCAAAATTGCAAATTGGAACGAAAATGTTCGTGTTTCGGTGATTGGTTTTACTTCCATTGTGGATTATTGTGTAGCAAATAAGTAATTATGAAACTTGGGTAGTTGTCTTTTAGTATCTGTTTTCATCAAAACTACTAATTCTACAGAAACATCATATCATAAATATAAATATCACTGACCTCTATACATTATTATTAGTAAGAGCTAATACTTGTGTAATTTCAACGGGTTAAGTTTACAAACTTTTCCTTGTTTTTAATGTAACAATTTGTTTTGTTTGATGTTTTTTTGTTTTAAATCGTTTTTATCATCTATAATTATTACTTTCAGAATGGGCACGATAACAGAAGCACCGGCTTGCAAAACAGCCACTATTGATGGCAACAACAATAAAAGTAAACAAGACAAAGACATTACAACAGAATGTATGAAGTGGTTCGAGAACCATGCTAGTCCTGTCGTTGACTTTTTGGAGAGAATGCCAGAATGGATTTCGTCATACATTGCCGTTCTTGCTGTGTTCACACTCGCATTCACTCTTAGAGGTAAATTCAATTACTTACATCTTATTATTGGAGGTTCATGAGCTCATGAATTAAACCTCTTGTTGCTTCTAACATAATATCAGCGTTGCGTTTGCAAACGCAACATACCCAGCTGAATTGCAACTTATTTGATGTGACAATAACATGCACAAGCTAATTCCCCTAGTTTGTAAATTGATTCATAAAATTGTGGTATTATGATTGTGTTGTGGCTGTAAATTTACGCTTTATTATTATTCTTATTAATTACATCAATTAAATGAAGAAAAATATATGTACTCGAGAGTGAAAAGTGGTTACGTTAGGGTCGTCATAGTAAGACGTATGATCCCTTAAAAGTCAATATACTGAATAAGGGTACCGTTAGATTGTAAATATAACCTCCGAGTGCTTATGCAAAGTGTAAATGAAATGGAAGTAAAAGAAGTTTGAAAGTTACAGGGTCAATATGTATTCGTAAGCCTACTTAGAAAAGGAGTCTTTCAATTATTTTCGTATTGTAACTACTTATAAATAACAATTCAATTAATAGAATAACATTGTTTCAAGATAACATCCTTCAATAGCTCTAAAGAAAAAGCATAATAGAACAAAAATAGATTATTTTGCTCCCATATATTGAGTTTAAAATTAGAATTCTCGATTGTTCATTTTGCAAAGAGTAAAAGAATTTAATTAGCTTGCCAACTTTTCTTTACATAAATTGCATTATATTAAATTAGGAAAAACGTGTCCCAAGTGAGAAACATATTTAAATCTGTTGCCCAAACTACGAACTAAAGACGTAATTTTGTAGGATCATATCATGGTGAACCTAAGGGTAGCTACGTTAGACTTATGATATGATAGTGAACCTATGTTACGATAATTTGAACATTAATTCAATAACGTATCAACCATGTATGAATCTATTACAAGAAGGACAATCTCCATCAATTCTAATGAGCGTACCTGCCATTTGTTATCTTGAGTTCTCAATCTTCCAACATGTCCCTGTCTCGTAGAATAACCAGCCAAGAGAAATTCTATTTGATATATACATATTGTACAGAGTGCTCGGGTTAGTATAGGACGTAAATAGAATGCATTAGCATAAGAGGTTAGTGGTCTATTAGGCGATAAGCTAGCAACCTAACAATATTCCTTGTTAATGCCATCATGGCTCCGATAGGAAGTTAAGACTGACAAAGCAAATATGATGCCGTCAAGATTCTATCCATATTGTAAGAGATAAAAGGACCTACAACTATATGAATCAATATATTCTATTTACATGCATTCAGGACCGTATCGGAGGTTCCGGGTAGTCAGAAGTTGAGTATCCAAAGATAACTGAACATTGTAATGGTCTTTAGCCACTTAAAACCCAAATTTTTACCTGATAGATTATTCAACGTGATAGATAGTAAACCATGTCGCCATATATTCTTTGTATGTATGTATATTCAGTGGGCACCTTTTAGTAACGACTAAATCTAAATTAACATGCAAAGACTGTACTACGTGACTACTAATTGATCAACGACCTTTCCCTTGAATTATTATCAATTCTACAAAAGCAATCAGATAGCGAATTGCTTGCGTGATATTACGTTGGACACGGATGAATTATTATGCTTTTTGAGTGATAACACGTTGTTAAATCCTTTCTTCAGTGATTTGCAGTATATTTGTCTGAAAGAGAAATTTGAAATTATGTCCCACAAAAAATGTAATTGAACGTATGTTGTATACATATTTAAGTTATCTGGAATATGCAGCAACTGCAGGTGTTAGTGTTACGTTTCATTTTATTTTTAAGTCTTACATATTATACGAATTCTTTCCCATAGATTATGTTATATGCTAAAGAGGTTACGAAATAACGAGGTTTTAATTCATCTCAGAATTAGAATTATAACTGACGTTGTTAAGTAAAATAGCGGTTTATGCCAAAGTTTATATTATTTTCAGTCCAATATAAAATAGTAAATACGATTATTGTTGGAATACCGTACTTATATATTGAAAACTTGACATTATAATCGGTTTATTACCTTCTTCATTTCACGATTAGTTAGAGAACACCGTATTGGAATAAGATCTTTAATCAGTCAAATTATAATACTTTAATCTACATACTTAATCAAAATAGTCGGATTTAAGATCAATAGGAAAAAGTACTTCTACATCCTCGATAACATTACGTAATAATTAATCATACGTGTTATTGTAAGATTTAACGAATATTAAGATACTGAAATCTACTATAAAATAATAGTGTACAACTAAAGTACAAAATTTCGCTATGCATCGTGTAATTCTGCTTTGATATATTAATTTACAACAAATTCCAAGAGTATTAGAAATAGTATTATTGTCATAATACTTTAATCAGCACTATAGCTAATAATTTTATGTTATTTTTGATTTCTATACCTTCAACATATAAAAACAACATTATATTCTAAAATATTCATACCTATATTAAATGACTTTTCTGTAACCATTGATTTCAGGTGAATGGATAATAGTATTAATAGCGGCCGCAAAGCAGTATAATGGCTTCACTCAAGAACACAGCAACTTCACAGCTAAAGATCTACTCACATTGGAGAACATGAAATTAACCAACTTTTTTCCCATACTAGTCATGTGCCAATTAGTCTCATTTGGATGCTACTTCGGTATTGGAAGTTTTCTTCACGTAAGTACATACATACATACACATCACGCCTGATTCCCTGTAGAGGGGTAGACAGAGATCACGGATCCCCATTTGTCCCGATCCAGACAGACCACTTTCGCTTCATTGACATTCATACATCTTCTCATACACTCTGGGCGGTTATAGGTACACCTAACGTCACCTTTTTTCAATATAGCGTCTATCTGACTGTTATATGTCTTATTAGGCCGGCCCCTACGTAACCGCCCTTCCACTTCACTCATATATATACCTTTTGTCAATCTTCTATCATTCACCCGCATAACAAACCATTGAAGCATGCTCTATTCAATCTTAGTCACTACATCTTCTTTCAAACCGCAACCATCCCTTATCACACTATTTTTAATTCTATCATTCAATGTTACGTAAGTACTAGTAAATTAACGTTATATTGAGGTGAGAGGTGTTATGTGCTAATCTGGGACCTATAAGGAATGATACTAGCTGTCTCTGTTATTGCGTGGTCGTAAGAGGCTATTAAAGAGACACTTACATATATCAACGAAACACTATTGTGAATGAGTTCATAATTTTAATTGTAATGCTAAACACTGCACTTTAAAGGTATATTATTTACACCTTAAAATATATATAAATATATATCTGAGATGTGTCTCACTAATACTTATAGATGATAAATAATAATACCCAAATCTCTAGGAATTTATTATTATCAGTAAATATTTCCACGAATAATCATCGAATCCTATCCAAAACAATGTTGATAGTCTTTGAAACGAGCCGAAAAGATAAGTATACGTTGTGACATAATATGTAACATTGTCAATGCAATTACATATGTTTATGTAATTACATGTACATAATATTACACTCAGTTCTTAAACAAATTCTAAGATATTTCCTTGCTTACCTCCAGCATAACTATCGGCGTTTAACCTAACAAACATAATATAAACATCATGACAATGACATTAATCTCTAGTAATTTACTACGATATTCGGTATTATAATACATAAATATTCATTCAAGTTCTTTAATTACTTTCGGATTAATCGTATAATCTGCTACGTCACATTTTTATAATTAATATTTGAGTTTCGTTGTCATAATGGAACACTGGTGATGGTGGGGTTGCTAGCCCATCACCCAATAGATTCTATTTACCTCTAGTCCCTTAATCATCTCCTACGACATGCCGGAGAGAACGGCTGCTAGTTAGCATTCTTTTTACACCTCCGTGCTAGACGGGTGTTATAATAGGATTAGCTAAAATATCTACAATCTATTCCAGTTATGGCATATTCGAATATGTACTTATACGTTCCATGTTCCAACCCTGGCACAAAAGCACTTTAGCATCATTAACCACAACATACTTGACAGCTCTATAGGTTACCTGTATAATTTCGGTGTCTCGTGGTAGTCTGGGATGTAAAAACAATGCTAAACAGTCTATAGCAGGTCGTAGAAGGTGACTAAAGAAATATGCGTAAATGGAATCTATTAAGCTATGTGTAGCAACCATTCACCATCGTTCCATATGAAATATCAACGCCAATATTTATGTTAAAAAGTAACCTAAAAGATATTATTGTGTCTCTTAACTTCTGACAATCCCGACATGAATTCAATGACTTGAAATAAATATCTTTGTAACAATTGTATCCCAAAATTAACACAAATTTATCTTCCAGTGGTATTACTACGTGAAACGGCGGCACGAAGCTAAAGATTGGAAGATCCAACCAGACAAATGGATTACACCAGAATTAGAGAAACACGAGATAAAAACTGGTACCATAGCCTTGCTTTTCGTGGGTACATTCTCGGCTTTTCTGGCCACGTACATTTACAACGGGAATCCCTGCACGGTCTACTTCCAGTTCGATGAGTACGGATGGTTTTGGTTCTTTGCGCAGGTTCCGGTCATATTTTTGTATCAGGTATGTTTGGAGGATTAAAAGTTTTTAAATTTTACTTGTTTTGTGGTGGTGGTAGGTTGAATTGAATACAACCAGCAGTATTTTTGATAGAAATTCTTTAAAAAAATTTTTTTAAAGTAAAGAAAAGTTTTCGTCATATGCTCAACAACAAAAAAAATGTTGTGTAAAGATTTTCTAGCAATGAAAATACTAAATTTCTTGCATTTTTGTCATAAAAAAACTGATTAAATGCAATATAAGAGTTACAATAGTATATATAGTTATAATTTGAATATAGAAATAAGGGTGTGCTTACGTGAATCAACATGCGTGTTTCTTATTAACAATGAGAGTTTACTGCGTGATGGATCTTTACAATTTATTTTTTATCGTTCAGTAAAGATTTCAAATACATTACTCAAACATATCAGGTCAAATCAAATAACACTCGTCAAGAATAAATAAAAATGTACCTAGAATATTATTGGTCAACGCAAAAAACACATGACAATCTATTAAGCGTTCTCGTTAATTTAACAAAATTGCTTGATTACATCGCTTGCCAGTCCTTGCGAGTCGCTCCAGCTTTAAGCGGGCAAACCCTACATCGTAGTAATAGAAGAATCTGTGAGCAATTCACCTTCGAGTGGGTTCACTTTAATATGCACCGTATAGCTCACGTCGCTGTCATGAAATAAGATAAATGGGGAACGTTGGAGAAATTCCAACGAGCCCAAATTTAATCAATTCACTAGCAGCCTTCCCAGTTATTCGTAGTGCCTCTAGACTCGATAGGGCCATGGACTAAACGCTGTTTGCTCTAATTAAATAATAGTTCGTAAATGTCGATACTGATTTACTGTATCCTTATTTGTTTCGTAATTTATGGGTAGTATTTAAAGGAATATCTAATAGTGCGAAAGTGCACACCAATATGAATGGATTGTACATCAAAATAATACAGTCCCAACCCAAACCTAAACTTTGGTGTACGTTTAGCTATATTTTGGTGTCATTTCAGTATTTTTGATGAGCTTACAATAATTTTCCTTCGTTGAAGAAAATAATTGAATCTGCATTAAAAGTACTAAAAAATACAAATGTATGCATGTGAAAATATGTACAAATACAATTCCAAGGTTTTACTTAGGATGGACCGTATGATTTTTTGGTGCATCGTACTCGTAATTCATTTTCTTCGTTTAATTATTTTCCTATAGCTACTAACTTTAGAGCATCAGAATCATTGTAATGTATATCGTTAAGCCGTGTTTTCACTATTCCTTTTTCTCCTAAAAACGCCGTTGCTCAAACGTTATCTATTCTTGTTGTTTATCCGCTCAATGGAATCGATGAGGACAATGGCTCCTAAATGGCGTAGCTTTCATGTTTACTGAATTTTCGTTGATCGATCAAGAAATAAACACAAAGGCTAAGGCTCTTACACTGGAGTCACGGAAGTTGTTCGTGATTTAATTTGCTATTGATCAGGTACTGCTGAAATAAATTTTGCAAAAGAAAATGGTTAAGAATCGGGATAGGTAAGAGGTCTTATAATCAAAAATGCAATGATTTTTAGTTTTTCGAAAAGTTTTATACACCATATACATATTTCAGTATATTGCAACTTCATAGTTATTATAACAAAGTGATTTTATTACCTTAGAGTATTATATTATCTGTGCCTTAGAATTAATACGTTTTCATTTTCTCATTTGTTTGTCTGATTATATATTGATACTTGTGAGGCACTCAATAGTGATAGTACTATTTCCTACACCTATCACTGAACCTCTACAATGTGATTAGGAACATTTTTTAATATTATTTATGGATTTAAAATACTTTTCCTTACTATGTACAAGGAACTAGGGTTGAATGGAATCTATTATGTGATGGATTGACAGGCAACCTGTCGGTAATGTTCCATACGAGAGGACGACTCCAATATTCATGCTAAAAAGTGACTTAGGACATAATATCGTGACTCCTACATTCTGTCGTTTGCGATAAAGGGACTTGATTATATATGTATGTATGTTTTCCAATTCCAGGACTATACCACCTACATCCTGCACCGTTTGTACCACACTCCCTTCCTGTACAAAAACTTCCACAAGCTCCACCACACATACAAGCAACCCACCGCCTTCTCCGTGACAGCTATACATCCGTTCGAGATAATGCACATCCAGCTCACTTCTTGCTTGCTGCTCTTCACTATTCCTATTCATTGGCGTGAGTGTACTATTCCTTTTATTTATAGTCGCAAAAACATAAAGGTTATTTTTTCAACTCGTGTTAGTCTAGTACCTACGTAAAAAAAATGTTAACTGGCTGCCGTTCTTCCCGGAATGTCGTAGGAGGCGACTTAGGGACTAGGTGTCAATGGAATCTATTGGGCGATGGACTAGTAACCTGTCACCAATGGTTCATTATGGCAACGAAGCCTCAATTTTTATGCTAAAAAGTGACCTAGGAGATGTTATATTTTCGAGGTTCTGTCCTCTAAAAGGATTAAAAGACGTGAATGTATATGTATGTAAAATCACAAATTAATGGTAAAACACATGGTATACGATGTAAATATGTAATTACATTTAGTTATACGTTTGTTTTTTAAGGATTAGTTCATATTTCACATTTTATGATTCGTGATTTAATTTTAGTCAGTGATTCGTTCAGTAATTCTCCAATTCATAATTAATACTGCTATCAGTATTGTTATTAGCATGACTCGTGAATATTTAAAGTTATGAATATATTGTATTAATTAAATATTATTAATGGGTTATTAAAATCATCTTCTTTTTTCGATATGTGAATTAACATAATTAGGGGAATGTTTGTATTATAGTTTCACATAATTATAATCTTTATTAATTATCTCTAACAAAGGAAAGTCGAATCATATACGGCATTACATCTCTATGGATACAGTAACATAAAAACTATATAATTCTTCACTCATTGTGTCTTTTACTCTCAATTCCAGTGCCATTCTACTTAGTAGCTATTTACAATTACGTGCACGGTATCATTGACCACTCCGGGATAAACTTCAAGTCGCAATGGTGGCAGCCCTGGCAACCTGATGCTGAGTTCCATGACCAGCACCATGAGTTCTTCCACTGCAACTTCGGCTTCAATATGGACTTCTGGGACAAAGTACGTATTTTAATCCGTATCACATGTCTTATATGAACTTATCAAGAGGCTAGGTCAATTGATGTAATAATATCTAAGTAGCAATACTACAATATCATTATAATATGCAAAGGGAACATTTATTTGTAGCTTCAATATTATTATTAATAGTGTGGTCTTGAACAAATCAGTATAGTATGTGTATATGTAATGTATCGTCAGAAATACTAAGAAATATAACTGAAACTCAAAAATTTGAGACTAAATGAGAATATATTTTTGTATAATTAGGTTGAATATCTGGTGTACTTTAGTTTTACAAAGAAAAGAAAAATGGAACAATTGCCGTAAGAAAATGTTTTTTTTTGGCACGTTGTAAAAGGCAACTGAGAGAATGTTCTTAAATACACAATAGTTTCATCACTATTAATATTTACGATTATCATTGTTTTAAATGAGACGTAAAGTTCTTCCTTTTTACTCTTTTCATCATGGGTTTATGATTTTATTTTGGATGCATACATACATAACATGATTAATAGAATGAAATCTATCTCGTGAATTTCACATAATCGTTCAATATAGCATCTTACCACTATTTCGACCTAGTCACCCTAAACAGATTAATGGGATAGCTGAAATTTTATTGGACGATACACTAAAAATATCTCAGATATTTACGAAACAAGCTCATATTTACGAGTTTCTGAGAGACACGAGTGATTGTGTATAAAGTAATAAAATGTATGTGTAATAAACTCTTCACTTATTTATTATTCATATAAAAGGACAAAATTCTAAGATCATTCGTAAAGACACATGCTATATAAAAGTTAATAATCAAAATCACATGTCTGGCTATTAAAGAGTCACATTCATTTTGTCTGATTGATAAAAGTAATTAAACGAAAAATAGAGATTACATACCTAATGCCGTAATCGAAAAATCTAAGATAAGTTACGAACAAATACCTTGTTGCTAAGAGGATTTTTAAATACGTTGTTTTAGGTATAATTTATAATCGTGTGATAAGTTTGTCATTCATAAATTTAGCTGGTTCAATATGAAGGGTATAGAAATAGATTCCCATTATAGTGTTCCTTATCGTAATTCCTTATCCGTTTAGATTAACAGCTAGAATATACTATTCTAAATAAACACAAAATAAACACGTGTAAAAGTTCTTTATCTTCATGGGGTAAAATTTATTAAAACAATTCCCAAACCGCGGAGTGATAAAATATTTCTGTCAATTTCAATTATTATGTCCCGTGCTAGTCTGAGACGTAAAAAGAATGCTAACTAGCAACTAGTCCGTCCTGGGAAGTCGGAGGAGGCGACTAAGGGACTAGGGGTAAATTGAATCAATTAGGATATGCCCCATAAGACGTCACAACCCCAATAATCAAGTGACCTAGAAGATACTAAATCTCCAAGGTTCTGTTGACTTCGAAAGGGATTGAAGTACGTGAATGTACATATATGTATGAATGCCAAATATTATAAAAGTCAATACCAATAAAGATTTACCAAATACCGATATATTTAATACGATTGTATTGTTAAATCGAAAGTACCGAGGTAATTTGAGTTCTCGTGAAGCCTCTTCAATTTAGCAATGCAGAATATTTGTATTGTTAACAGGATAAGCGATTTCCATGAAAATGGACCGTTAATTGAGTAACAACTGAATGCGTATTTTTGATGTAATTCTTAACGGCTTTATCCGTTATTGCTTTTATTGAATTGTTCAACAAACATGGTCGTTTACACACGTATATCAATAATAATTGAAAGATTTAACGATGAGGGAAAATATCGTGAGGAAACCTGCCTATCCCTCGGCATAGCCATATTATTTAGCCTATTGTTTAGTAATGTAGTGTCAGTGCCTATCTATGGCGATACAGTTCACTACCTATCACGTTGGTTGCTGCCTATCTATTGAAACGCGGGCTTCGATTGACCTACCATGGGAACGGGCACTCAAGCCTCTGATTACGCCACAAATTAAAAAGGGAGTGTGTCTACACAAGTCGTGAAGCGTATGTAATTTACAAAATCATTGTGCATAAATATATAATTTAATACACATGCTTACTACCAACTTAACTTTGTAATTTTGTCCCTTCTTTAATGTGAAACTAATCTCATCACCCAATGTATTCCATTGTACCCTAGTCCATTAGTCACTTTTTACGACATGCCAGGTCGGTGGTTTATGTACGAGTAAATATATTCTACTTTAACATAGTCTTATTTTGGCAGAGCTGAAATAAAATGCAAATGTTATATTTAAATTCATGCGTTTAAGCTTTTTAGCTTACGTACATATATTAACATAGTTTCCCGTCTAAATTTTAAGATAAAACAGTAAAGTAAGGATATATGCTATAAATAATATGCTATATATTGGATGATGGGTTGACAAACTGGCCTCAATGATTCATATTAATGTCATAACGATTAATATATAGACTAATCCTTAAAGTGAGACGTTCAAAGATCTTTTTTATTTTGAAAGAGATTAAAATGAATAACACTCAGATAAAAAAGAAGTTCAATATCAGATCAGTAATAATGTGATGTTGGTAGTGGATTAGCAAAAGTGCCAGATTTCACCATTTTTAAGCAAAATTTTAAACTTTTGCTGATTTTAATGGTAAAATTTGTGACTTTGGTCATCCACAACCAATTTGACACTATTACTGATCTAATATAGAATTGAGTTTGTGCTTAAACGCATTAGTGGACTAAGGCTCATGGTATGATGCGGTAGTGAGTAGCCGACCATGTTTCGGTGCAAGCATGTATAGTAAACATCTTAAGCGAATTGTCACTACAGCGTAGAGTGAAAGACATTGTATTATTGTATTTATAGCGGCATTGTTTATACGGTTCAAACATTGGACAATTATTTCACGTATTATTAATTATCATCACTGTTTATTAGTCTTATATCCCAAATATCACATTTTGTAATCAGTTTATCATTAAGGTTATAATTTGCAAAAGGTGCCCGAGAATATAATCGTATTTCATTACGATATCCGTTCGCTATCAATGGACAGATTACAAACAGATTATTTACAGACTTTTTGTCTATTTGCAGTTACATGGAACAATGAGGAAAACAGATCAAGTATACACAGAAGAAACTTTCCATGACGGCGTCAGTCCTGCAGGTTCAGGAGAGAAGAAAATTCAGTGAATAAATTCAATGATTAGGGTATTTAATATGTCATAGGTTTTAAACTATTTAATTAGCATAATGTAAACTGACAATGAGTTAAGAATTCATGGTTAGCTATGTATATATACTCGTATTTACGTAAGAGACTATAACGAAATAATAAATATTTTTCTTCAATAGTATGTTTTGTTATTGTTATGTTGATAGTACGAATAATGAAGATGACTAAGCGATTTACCTATCTTTAAACTTTGACTTTAATTAACCTTTCTCGATATATTAATCTCTTTATATTTTTATGTGTTCTTCATGATTCCTAACATCATATTTAATTACTATAAGTCTGTATAAATAACTGGATTCGTATGACAGATGTCAGCAATTTTTTTAAACTATTAAAGTTTAAAAATCGCACAAAATCATTGAAAAAAACATTGTGAAAAAAGTTATATTTACGTAAATCATAGTCATGTGGATAATCGATATCGATAAAATAAATTAATTTATTATTGTGATAATCATTTCATTAATTATTCACTAAATCAAAAATTAATTACATGTCATTTTCATTAATATTTTTATTTGTTATGATAGGAAATGAAAATTTCTTTAATAATTTTCTAGGGATTCAGAATTTATCTAGTTACATCTGTGATATCATTTAATTAGTATTATTAGTAAAAATTATCTGTGTTTAATTTTACTAACTCTTCTTAAATAGTCCCAAAGTTAGTTTAAATAATATTTGTTTTGTATTTAAAAATTTATCGATATCGATGTTTATCAATAGAAGAGAATACTGACCGTGCACTAGTTATATCACCCTGACAGCCTTCATACGAACCAAGTAACATTTAACATAATATAATAAAATGAAACACCGATCCCATTATAACCAAAAACTTATCAATCCAATCATTTTAAAAAAAAATTTTATACAAAAGAAAATATTTATAAGGAAGAAAAATTATTTCTCTTGTATCGACAATAGATGGCAGGATATGTATTCTGAAGCTGAGTATGATACCTTCTCTTTATTTTTGATAAAATAACTATTGGAACTAACCTTTGCTGAAAGTGGTATAGTGTTTTCCCTAAGCCCCGGTCTCTCGGAGAGCAGCGAAACTGAAAGCCTTCTGAATAATGCATTGCTCTCGACATCACCAATCTTTTATCCCAGCTCATGCATGAAGAATTTTTCATAGAGCCTTGATCAAATATTTCAATAGAGGATATAAAAATCTAATGCGGATTAAAATGCAAAAGAAAGCAAGGTTTACATCTGTTGTTTATTCAAAAATAGAACGTGTAAATCGTTTGATTTCAATTTTCTTCAATCGATATAGAATAAAAAAGATGATGCAATATTTGTAAATAAATCTCAAGCGGAAATATTTTGACACAATGACATCTACGTTGTTTTGAATGAATATTTCCCTAAAGAAAAAAATGAATGATGAGTGCAAGTACATATTATTATCTCCTCCTATAATTTGGGAGAGAAGAATCTGAGGCATATTTTTTTCCACTTCATAAAATTAAAATAATACAACAACTTACAGTATACGATATATGTTCCTTTAACACAATAAGAACTTATTAATAAAAGATTTTGAAAACCTTTCCCTATTAAAGAATTTTAATTGTTATATAGAGGGATGACATGATTTCTCATGGTAAATACAACTATTTGATATTTAGAACTGAAAACATATATCCTTGAGCACTCAATTCATTCAAGCACTCAACAAAAAAAAATATAAAAGCATGAAATGAAATTGATAATAGTAATCAATATTCATTATTTTTATTATATTATTATTAAAACACAATGAAAACCTCTAGGATCTTAGACACCTCATAAAATATTACGCGAAGGATTTTAAGATCCCAAAAAAAAAAAGTTATATAGTACTAACTTATTTATCATTCCTTAATCGACCTGTTATACTAAAACTATGTATCCAACCAACCCAACTCGGCATTACATCAGTTAAATATTTAACCCGACGTGGCGATACCTATTTTTCAAAGAAACCGCAGTGACGGGAAAAAATCTTGTGCATTATGCATCACGCTCCGCCAAACAAACCTTTGATCTTAGCAAAATTATGCACTGGTGAATATACCGTGAAATTCCTACTATTTTGAGGCACTACAGTGACTTCAAAAGAACAGTAGTTGTTCTTTACAATACTTGGGTGAACGTACGAATTGAGGAACTAAACTGTTTATTTTAAGCAAAATTTCATGTAAATGGAACAAAAAAATTTAAAACATAATTTTTTTTTAAAACATTATATATGTACTTAATTACTGTGTATAGGTAAATACATACTTTGGATAGAGCTTTGGTAACAGAATATCTACCTTTAGTTTACTATTATTGTAAATGTGAGCGTATTGGTATGAAACATTGGGTACAATCTAACAATTAACATTACATAAAGTAAAACCAAATTACTTATTACATTTATATGTTTACTGCAAATTTTGATGATTATTAACACTGTTAAAGAATTTCTCAACAAAATGATTATGAACTACCCGATCTAATGACAATAGAATGATATACAATTATTACATAATGCACAATAACTTCTCGTTTGCTTTCTTTTCTCAGTCATGTCTGTTATGAGCGTAAAGAGGGGAAAATATTAAAGTCAAGCGGCACTAAAAGTGTCCAAAATAAGAATATGCAGCACGTTTTATGCCACTGTACTTAAAGAATAAGCTTTGAAGCCGATTAAAAACTTAATTTTACTGCACGGAATGCTAATTATGTTTCCGCCAAAGGAGAGATTTGCATTTTTACAAAGTAATATTCTTTCGCATACTTTGCGACTAATTTGGGATTAGGTCCTAGGTTTTTTATGAGCGTGGTCTAAAAGCGTATAGATTTTGATCTCCAGTTTAGTTTCTCGGTTCGTATTCATACATTTTTAAACGACCTGAATGAATAGACATAAAATGACATAAAGATATTAACGATTACACAGTAATGAACACAGTATTTTATTACACATCTATACAAATTTATTGGTGGTCTACACAGTAAAACTAACTACTTCTGTTACTCGATGTATAAACAAAGCCCTTCTCCGCAAGCTAAAGAATATACACAGATTTACCCCTCATAAAATCTCAATCACCCATACGCATACGAATTCACATAAATAGTAAGCGGGCCTCGCTTAACCTACGTATGTATGAACTTACACATCACCGTATCAACGTTGATGGTTCCCGGAAACTGGAATCATAAACAGGCTTTGATGTTGTCGATAGGCTAAGTTGTGTGCACACTTACCTCTTTAAAATTATAAGTATAAATATTGTCTTTTAAAATAAAAAGGTTTAGAATACTTTTTATGTTAGTTGTGTATTAGTGTGTAGCATCTAGTAAGTTGAATTTCAAAACAAACTTTTTTTCTTTTAATACAAGGATGTGAACCGAACGGTTAATTCGTTAGCACTAAAGATAATTCTCCTAATGGGTTCTCATAATTATCAATAGCCACCTTATCTATTTACTTATCTATTATTTTGACAACCTCCGTGGCACGATCGGCTAGCCGCTGGAATGCTAATCGTGAGGTCTCGGGCTCGATTCCCGCTGGAGGTAGAATTAAGAACAACGCTTTTCTTCTGTTTTCCAGTCTGGTCGAGGATTATATAATATGTTATATATCTATTTGTCTATATATAATAAGTATACATTACTTAAATTTACGATGACTAGTACCCTTAACACAAGTCTTAAAAGTACTTACAAAGGGGCTAGTTCAATTGGTGTTATGTCCAAATATTATTATTAAATATTATCTATTTCTTCAAAGCATAACTTACCAACGCTCCTATAATGGCTATATACATGACGTGTATATGCTGAACAACTGTGTGCCCGCGGTTGCATATGTTGATCTAACAGATATATTATGCTGAGTCAGTCACGTACAGGTAAGTCGTCAACACGTCTTAGGATTGAACTGGCGAAAATAATCCTTAAGAATTATATGTAGAAAATAATGCGCAAACTGATATATGAATTTCAAGAATGCAATGAGGTCTGTCTTTAAAATCATTAAGAAAAAACTTTCATTACCTAACGTCACCTATCCTAGATTTTATTATAATTTTTCTTTATTACTTCTGTATTATTTTTGATAAATGTATATAATTTGAGTTGATGATTGTAAAAATTCTAATTGTTAAAATAAAATTTTTATGTATATTGTTCACTAACTTCAAATAAATGAATTAGAAATACCCGTAAACTAATCATTATCATAAACGCAGTCTAAGAGATTAGAGGTTCATTCAAGTACATTTATGAGCGCTATATTACTCATTTACTAAAATTAATTTCTTTAAAATTTTGAGACGTTTTCACAATCTAAGATTCAGTTGATAAGGAGAGCGCAATGAATTCAGCTGTTGGTTTCATTACTTTAATTAATACAATATTTAGTTTAAGTTTCGTGTTTTGAATTAAACGATTTGTATAAAATAATATCATAGATTGGATTAATAATATCAACCGACTTTAGCGATTACCACTTTTCTAAATAGAAATTGTAAGAAATACTCGCATAGTTGATTCAAAAACATATTTTTATGATAATTAGTTTTATGACGAGTTTTCAGCCACATCTTCTTCATATTTTTTTATGAATACATATATTAACAATTATTAACCCATAATATATCTCATTCTTAAACATTTTAACGTCATTTTGTAAAATATTGCCCCTGAATTTGTACCTTACCAAAATTCTTTCCAATATGACATGACACAATTTCATACTACCGAAGTCACCTTGATTAAGTCTTGAATCGCGACATAATTCCATAGTTTTTAATTTCAAGAGTCAGACATAGTGCTAAAATTTATTCACTAACTTGAAACTCTAGATTTTACTTAGTGACCAGCTACCTGTTTGAACTAAAAAACTTTTTTATTGAATTATGTCCAGGAACCTAAGTTTAAATGTTTAAAGTTTTTATGAAAAGTTATGTTCTTAGCGGTTTTACTATAAGTTATTTTATACTCTGTGGAGAATCCAGTCGACATTTTGTTTTACATTGTCATCATGTCAAACTTAACAACTGTACTTTCTTTTAGTTTTCCGACAGCGAGGAGCTAAAGGAAATATTATTCCTTAAGTTTTTTTTTGCAAATAATAGTTTTATTTTATTTTATTAATTTAAGCGTGAACATAAATATTGAAAATTCATGCAAGTTTCACCTGTATCAATTTTGATTCTGTTTGGATTTATAACCTAAAGAATAGGCATTTCAAGAACCAATGGAATCACTTTGTTTACAAGTAAGTTCAAATGTCCTACAAGTATATGTATAAATGGACATACACTAAAGTTGACAAATAATAATATTTAATAACTTGACAAATAATTCTACTATCATTATTACATAGTTAATATCATAATACACCTTTCTAATGAAACCATGCTAAATTTAAGGTAAAAGTGACTGATAAACACAAACGTTTATTTTGTTACTTTTGAACTGTTAATCAGGAAATTAATTTAAGCTTTATCGAAAATTCTGCTTTTGACATTCTATTATACTATTGGCTTCGGCAAATTCATTATATTTTCAATTAACTCGAAGCTAATAGCTCTAGATTATACAATGCAATACACGTTCCCATTCTTAATTTGAATTCAGCCAACCGAACATACTCGTACGTTCAGTCGATACTGACAATTCAAATGAGAAGATACAAATGTATTATGCCTAAAGATTACAGCCAAATCATTCCACAGAGATATAAAATAAGATTTTTGTATTAAAAATGCTTCATATACACAAAAAAAATGTATTTGACTTGTGATTTGAACGTACAGTATAATCGTACAATCTATTATTCTTATCTGGATATCAATAGTAGAAATTCTGTTAGTATTCGTAGTAGT
The DNA here is from genome assembly GCA_030578115.1 of Leucoptera coffeella. Taxonomy (NCBI): domain Eukaryota; kingdom Metazoa; phylum Arthropoda; class Insecta; order Lepidoptera; family Lyonetiidae; genus Leucoptera; species Leucoptera coffeella. The sequence goes on from JAMBLF010000391.1 coordinate 18,920, forward strand.
ATAAACAGTAATAATGTGATAGTTTAAATATATCTTTAATGCATTAAATACTTGGCATTTACGCATTACACTTATTATTATATTCTTAAGTACTTTAGTTCTTTTCAGCTTAATGACACAGTATCTCGATTCCAATTCTTGAAAGACACGTTAGCATCTCAATCCAAAACTCTACGCCCTTTTTTCCTTAACATTTTCCGACATGAGAAATGCGAAAGTGAAAATAATGTCTCCGTTGGGGCCCATACAAACAGTATGTTGATAGAAATTTTTAGGTTAACTCTGAGAAGCCGATACTCTAGGGATGAGTTAGGACAAGTATTTCCTTGAATAATTCTGCAATAACATAAATTTAATGCTTGATTATAGGAGCAAGTATGGAGTCTTGATTTTGCTCTAGTTACATATATCACGGTTTTACTTCCCTAATGGGATAACAGAGACTATTAATCGTTTCATTTAACGATCCTGAAAATCTCTTTTATCTCACTCACTAGCCTTTTCATACAGGCCCTACAGTTCTTCACGCTATGTTCATTCTCGTTACACGTACAGAATATAGTAATGACACAAGTAGTTTGGTAAATTAAATTTTATTTGACTACTTTTCATAAATTTATTTTGATAATGAATAAGAACAAAAAATATGTACGTAACATACATATATAGATTTAAGTCCTTCAATCCCTTGAGAATTGGGCAGAACTACAAAATACATTTTAACATAAATATGAGGGCTGTGATGTTACGCAGAACATTAATAATAATAATCCCTTATTGAAACTCCACAATACATTAAATGACACAATAGTACTGATGAATAATTATACAATACAAAATTAAATAAGAAAAATGTTATACACGACTAAGTTATTATACATTAGTGACAAGTTGCTAGCCAATCGTCCAAAAGATTCTATTTACCCTTAGTCTATTAGTTGTCTTAGCATTCATTTAACGTTCAATATAAGCACCGGACATATGTATGTAAGTACCATCTAGAAAACATAACTAGACTCCAAGGATATAAATATCCTTTCCTATAGAGCGGAATGTGTTTTGACATCATGATCCGCCAACCGTTTTATCTCTCGAATATATGACCCTTCATCTTCATCCCTTTTTCATGACAAAGGGTCGAGGTTTGCTGAACAGTCATACTGTCCGAACGTGAATAGAACACGTACTGTTCGTCCATTCGTTAGCGAAAATAATATGAGTACGTACTTTCTAACATTCATTCTTGCTATTCAAATTGTACACGTGGAAACCATATAGTTTTGGAGATGTAGTATTCTAAATTTTGCTTGAATCATTGTTATTAAGGTCGTATATTGTAGGATACAAAGAAAAAAAAGGTACTTTTTTACATGTTATCTTAACATAATACATTAAATATTAATCTTAATTTGCGAATATTTACAAATTCTTAAAGGTTTAGATATCACGTATTTTTTGTCGTATGCATCTAAGAACGGATTCTTAAAATTCTCTTTTATTAAGTATCTATCGAAAACAAAGTTCAAAAGCCAGTTTCATTTCTTTTGAAATAATATTTGAATGTCGCTAAACTGCGCGTCTAAACCAAAAAAGTTGATTCGCAGACAACATCTGGGAAAAATAAATTCTGTCACTCGCTAGCCGAAAACTTTGAGAGCGCGACGGTTATTTATCTGTTTTTAACGAGCGAGGCGGTATGCATAGATAGGCGTACTTATTTTCGCATTCTAGTTGAAAAGGAAAATATTTTTCTTTCTAAAGGAGGAAATTAACACAAAGCCTTTGCTAACAGGCCTCGGGTACAATTTTCCATAACACTGGCACCTTTTTAACTTTCTTCACATCCCTTTTATGCTCGTGTTTTATGGCACCACCGATATAAAACAGATTTCTTATTACTGTGCAGTCCCCATGAGATTAACTTTACTACAAATCTCGTTCGTCACTGAATCGACCAACCAATTTAGTTTGCCACCATCAATTTTCTTTGTTCCTCAAATCCCCTCAAATTTTAAGCTTGTCTCGATTCTGAGCTGGTATAGAAATTCTTCCATGCTATGTATATAAGTTCAACTAGAAGGAAATGGGTGCATGGATTCTATTGGATGATAGGCTAGCAATCTGTGACTATTTTGATGTTATAGCGAGCCGGATACTTGTGCTAAATGAGGCCAAGAAGGTATTATATGTCTTAGGTTCAGTCCATCCTGAAGGAAATAAAATGATTCACATCTTTAACAAAATCTGTTGTGACAAAATTTGATTTAATATTTCACATAAGGGCACCGCGTAGTTTTCAACCAGATATTATTGTTTATTATACATAACTCAACATCTTAGATTGATGAAAGTATGTAATAGCAAGTGCCTGAAGTAGAAGGACGGTTACGTAGGGGTTAGCATAACCAAAACAAACAAAAAAACAAAAACAAAAAACAAACGCATTCACGACCATTAACCCTTGCGGGGTAGTCAGAGGTTCAGGTGTCCATCTCCGCAATTGCGAAGGTAGTAATTTTATGGACACCTCGAACCCTCGTGTTAACCAGATAGTCAGTACTCAATGTGACAGGTGGTCAGCCATGTCGCCATTTACAAGCACTAACTAAATGCGTTGAATTATTATACGGTGAGGGAAAACATCGTGAGGAAACCTACCTGTAATAGTTAGTGCTTGTAAATGGCATAACCAGTCGTATACTGGTAAAACAGCAACAAACTTTAAAAAGGTAACTTCATTAGTACCTAAACTGTGCTCCGAGTGTGTATAGATGTCAAAGAAGTTCAGGACCATGTCATACCGCAATCGCGGAGTAAAAATTCTATGGCAACTCAAACCCACGTGTTGACCAGAGATTCCGTACTTAATATGACAGGTAGTAAGCCATATCACCAAGTACAAGAAATAATTATTACCTGTTAGGGGATCAGGTTGGTTTCCTCGCGATGTTTTCGCTCACCGTAGTATTTGGTGCATTTCGCAAATGTATTTGTATTACGTAAATGTACATAGAAATTACTTTTTAATTCATTTCCATTGGTACAAGCTCAGGGAAGGCTTTAATCCTGTACACACTGATACAGATTCAAGTCCTAAACTACTGAGCTAAGCCTAATTTTTAACTGAACTTAGCTGAATTTATGGAAACCCGTTATACTGTACCCAAGATCTCTGCCTATCCTTAACAGGGAAACGGGCATCATGTATATCCATGTACATATATGAACCCAGAATAGTTTAACTCGCTCAGGTCTGGTCGCGTGGGTCTTTGTCCACAGATTCAGGTTGAGTGAGCTCTTGTGAAAGACATGCTGAAAACAATGCGAAGACAATGAGACAACGCCGAGTGGCCCCGTAATGCAGCGCTTAGATAAAGCCTAGGTTATAATGACGATGGGTTTAGAGATAATTATTATTAAACTAAATTAGGTTAAAAATCGTACTTGAGAAAACGAATGTAATACTTTGTATATAAAATATATGCAATAAGTCCTGTTTTCTTGTAGAATTAATAAAACTTGTAAAAATATCTTCAAAATATTAGTGATCGCGTGTTTATTAATTTTGGATCAATGTGTAAATCCGGACTTATCGATATATTTTCCAATGCTAGCTGGAACGTATCCCGTGCTAGTCTGGAAAGAAAAAAAAGCTAACTAGCTGCTTTTCTTCCTGATATATCGTAGGAGATGACTAAAGGAAAATGGGATCAATTGGGTGATAGGTTTGCAAACTGTTTGTTTCTGTCCATCCCGAAAGGGTTGTAAATGTATATGTATGTATATATTTCCAAGAAAGGATCCTTTTAGGATTTGCCAATTATCGAAAATTAATTTTCCATTCCTGTGAACACTCCTCAGTAGTTAGCTTGTGAAATGTGGTTTGAAATGACTTCACCGGATATCCTTTGGCATAGGGTGTTTTAACCAAATTATAGAGAGAGAATGCTTGAAATAAATTAACATAGGAAGTGAATCAAATATAGAATAAAGATAAAATCGCACCAATTTAAACTGGATTAATTAATTACCGTTAGCGTTAGAAGTGTCTACAACCTCCGAGAATGTATAAGGAGGTGTATCAGTGTCAATGAAGCGAAAGTGGTTTGTCAGGATCGGGACAGATTGAGATCAGTGATTTTTGTTTACCCCTCTACAGGGAAACGGGCGTAATGTGTATGTAAATGTGAATCCTTAACATTTGGGGTTGAATGTTTATATAGTCACATATTGTGAAATCAAATGAAAATCTTATTATTTAACATAAGGATCATAAAATCACTTATTGAAAGCAAAAAAATATTTTTTTGTTAAATATTTCATAAGCATAAACTAATTCTTCAAATAAATTAAATTTAATTAATAAAATTAATTAAACAAAAGTAATGGGGATTTCGAAGAAAATGCTATCATAACACTTAACTGTAAGTTGAGCAACAATTAATTACTTATAATTTGACGATATGAAACACCTGGGTAAACAGTAAACTTCCAATGGAAATAATGTTGCATAAATTCAAACTAATTTCAACATTACGATATTAACATCATGAGCTGAGGTGTCCGAGTGGTTAAGGAGTTGGACTTGAAATCCAATGGGTTCTACCCGCGCAGGTTCGAATCCTGTCCTCAGCGGAATACTTTTTGGGCATCATAAAATTGTATTGACTGGTATGTTTGGCTGAGATATGTATGTATCTCCACCTCAATAGAACTTACTATATATGAAAGAGGTATATATTAACCACAAAAAAAGTAATATTAAAGAGTATAATATAATTATAGTTTTATACAAATTAATATAATTATAGCTATAACATATCACATCGAGAATATCTTTTTAATCAACATAATCCGCACTAAATATGTAAATACACAAACATCATATCAATATTACTCCATATTCTAATAATAAAACTACTAAGACTCCTTAACCACAGTCAATAGAGAATTTTTATTAAATTTCGCAACCGCCGTTCCGGGTCACAGTTACTAGAATGTATAATATTGTAACTTCTTATTGCAAGGAGCTGAAACTCGCTTTCTCTTATCCTAAGAAAGTTTTTCTCTGCGCAAAAATCTCTCTTCATTTACGTACTTTGCACTCTGGGCACGTCGGTTGACTTAGACATTTTTTACTTAAGACAAGGAAACCTTGTCTCGAGAAATCTTGATTGTTTTTGCAAAGTATCCGTATTAATTTAAACGCGCTGCCTTTATTGGATTAGTATGTTTTGATTTTGTTTTAACTTGAATTGAACTAATTGCCTAGTTATTTCAAGAATAAAACCAAAGACTCAATGACTGACTTTAAATATAGATAGATGTGCTTAGAAGACAATGTATTTATAACGGTTTTTAGATATCAATTGCCATATGCAGAATAAACAGTTTATTGTATCTTTCGGTGTGAAAACATAAAAATAATGCAAATCTATTCTATAATTAATATCTTTTCACAAATTTTTCTATACAAATGATTAGAATGAGTTGAACGATCTACATATATTGTTGTCAATGAAACTTATATATACTCCATATCTTAAATACACTTAGATGTACTTACGGATATCTCATTATGTTTTATAACGCGTGTTCAGTAGTATTCTTGGTAAGGCTATATTATGTTTTATTGCCAATGGCGTAGAGTTGTATAACCGTTTTACTATCTGTTTTACGGATCATGAACGTTTATGAAATTACCATTGAGTTCCTTCATTCATTCGAACTATTCTTACAATTAGAATTTTTATTATGCATAAAATTTAAAATTATTATTTTACAAAAGCAATTCAGTAACAATTTAACATACACTAGGAAACTTTTTTGTGTCACATGTGTTGATAGCGTGTACCGATGTTATATTTAGTTTCAGCATGGGCTGCCTCTTCTGGCGTACAGTATATATTTCTATTAAAACTAACATAAGAAACAAAACATAGCATTTTAGATGTTTTGAATAATAAAAGTATTAATATTCGCTACTATTGCTTATGACATTATATGATTGCATTCTTTTAATTAAATTACCAATTACATTTACTTATTAATGATTTTATTTACTATTTCTTCATTTTTGAAACAGTCAACTACTGCAACGCAATGCATTAACAAAGGATATATAGGTATTATGTCGGTACATTTAAACTATTCATAATTATATCTAAGACTATGTATATGAATTGCTAAGCATATAGCGTAATATAGTTAGCTTAATACATTAAGTTAGCACAACGTAAGAATGAAGATAATGTGGCATGAAACACAAAATTTACCGTCCTGGACTGTGCTCACAGAATAAAAACATTGCTGTTCTGTAAGAACACCTGATCCAATATTAACTGCGACTATATTGAGGCTCGTATCTCCACCCACGTAGAGACAACGACTTTACTCGAAATGGTACGTTATTCGCAATATTCGAGCAAAAATAACGGTGAAATTATAGCTATATTTGTTTACATTATGTGGGTTTATCTATGGACTTTGTTTACATGTCCTTTCCTGAACAGGGATTTGGATAAAATGTAAGTAGGTGCCAAAGAAATATTGTAGCTATAGATACAGGTACAAAGACATCCTTATGTTTTAAATTTAAAACCAAATTTACACAATAGGCACACATTTTGATTAATTAACCTTTTTGAATTAAAAAAAAACTAATTGCTATATCGACCCAGTTATTTGAACTGTTTTGTTATTACCTTATCTATTCTACCAATGTTAACAAATGAGAAATAGAAAAGTCAATTTAAAAGGAAACAAAAATTTACTAATCTCGCTGAGGACAGGATTCGAACCTGCGCGGGTAGAACCCATTGGATTTCAAGTCCAACTCCTTAACCACTCGGACACCTCAGCTCATGACGATCATTAGCTAATTAAGAAGAAGCCTATATACTTGTTTACTTTATGCAGAATATACAGTAAATACAGGTGTTTACGATTTTGAAAACTAGCATTTACGAATGGGACAGAGAAGCTCATGACGATCATAAGTGAAATTCAAAAGAATTGCATGAGATTGTTTACTTAATAAAATTGCATTACACTTGCTACTTAATATAGACACAGGTGTGTTTTAATATATCATGTGGCCATATGAGTCAGTAAAATAATCTTACATAATATCATTCCTCCCGTGCTAGTCTGGGAAGTAAAAAGAATTATAGTTGCCGATCTTTCTGACATACAGAAACTATACAGAGATCACCATTCTATTGGACGATGTGCTCGAATCTGACACCAATGTTTAATATCACATCACAACCCCAATATATTCAAGCTTAAAGTTACCTTGGAGAATATAATCGTGTCTCCGAAATCTATCCACCCTGATAGGTAATAAAGGATGTAAATGTATACGAAGGCATGTATAATATTTTTCAGGATTTTATGTCGCGTCTTAAATAGTACGAGCATATTATTTTAATTATATCTTTTTGAACATATTTCTTAGAATAGGAATTATACTACGAGGCGAAATTGACTACAAATACCAAGTTAGATACTGACTGTCTGGTAGAAAATGGTTTGCAATTTGTCAAAACATATCACTAAATTCTCAATTAAATATGGTCCTTATAAAGTCGAAATCCCCGGGTCATATCTGTTATATAAATTTATAAAAAGGATCAAAATAATGCGTTTACGCTGAGGACAGGATTCGAACCTGCGCGGGTAGAACCCATTGGATTTCAAGTCCAACTCCTTAACCACTCGGACACCTCAGCTCATGACACTCATTAGCTAATTGAGAAGGAGCGTATATACTTGTTTACTTTATGCAGAATATACAGTAAAAACAGGTGTTTACGATTTTGAAATCTAGCATTCACGAATGAGACAGAGTGGCTCATTTAAGTAAATAATATCGAAGGAGTATGAAACAATGAAATTCTTAATTTGTTCCTTTACAAACAGGCAGAGATCACGCTACCCATGTTTTCTATGTTTTGTGTACTTCGCTTTATTGATATTTACCTATTTAACCATACCTAGCGATTTTAAGTCGAAGCCTTTTTATCTCAGACACTATTTGATTATAATTTTTATTTTGTCATAAAATTTTCAGCTACTGTGACACCAATTAAACTAGCCACTTGTTAAATTCATTAAGAATTGTGTTATGGGTACTAGTCAACGTATATCTAAAAAATATGTACTTATTTTAGTTTCTAAATTATTATTATATAAATTATTATTATCTAAATTTATCTAATTTATATATATATAATATGTGAATAATAGCAAACATATAACATACAATAAAAACAATAAATAAATACTTTCATACATGGTCTTGAAAAGGACTATTTTGTAACAAACATAGTCCTGAAAAGGACATGGTTGTAACATACATGGTCCTGAAAAGGACTATTTTGTAACAAACATAGTCCTGAAAAGGACATTGTTGTGACATACATGGTCCTGAAAAGGACTATTTTGTAACAAACATAGTCCTGAAAAGGACATTGTTGTAACATACATGATCCTGAAAAGGACTATTTTGTAACAAACATAGTCCTGAAAAGGACATTGTTGTAACATACATGGTCCTGAAAAGAACTATTTTGTAACAAACATAGTCCTGAAAAGGACTATTTTGTAACAAACATAGTCCTGAAAAGGACTATTTTGTAACAAACATAGTCCTGAAAAGGACATTGTTGTGACATACATGGTCCTGAAAAGGACTATTTTGTAACAAACATAGTCCTGAAAAGGACTATTTTGTAACAAACATAGTCCTGAAAAGGACATTGTTGTAACATACATGGTCCTGAAAAGAACTATTTTGTAACAAACATAGTCCTGAAAAGGACTATTTTGTAACAAACATAGTCCTGAAAAGGACATTGTTGTAACAAACATAATCTTGAAAAGGACATTGTTGTAACAAACATAGTCCTGAAAAGGACATTGTTGTAACATACATGGTCCTGAAAAGGACTATTTTGTTACAAACATAGTCCTGAAAAGGACTATTTTGTAACAAACATAGTCCTGAAAAGGACATTGTTGTAACATACATGGTCCTGAAAAGGACTATTTTGTAACAAACATAGTCCTGAAAAGGACATTGTTGTGACATACATGGTCCTGAAAAGGACTATTTTGTAACAAACATAGTCCTGAAAAGGACATTGTTGTAACATACATGGTCCTGAAAAGGACTATTTTGTTACAAACATAGTCCTGAAAAGGACTATTTTGTAACAAACATAGTCCTGAAAAGGACATTGTTGTAACAAACATGGTCCTGAAAAGGACTATTTTGTAACAAACATAGTCCTGAAAAGGACTATTTTGTAACAAACATAGTCCTGAAAAGGACTATTTTGTAACAAACATAGTCCTGAAAAGGACATTGTTGTGACATACATGGTCCTGAAAAGGACTATTTTGTAACAAACATAGTCCTGAAAAGGACTATTTTGTAACAAACATAGTCCTGAAAAGGACATTGTTGTAACATACATGGTCCTGAAAAGAACTATTTTGTAAACAACATAGGACTATTTTATATAATAATAAAATAGTCCTAATATTTTTTTGATAAGGACTATTTTGTAACAAATTTCATCCTGAAACGGACTTGGTTGTGACATATTATTATACGGTCCTGAAAAGCACTATTTTGCAACAAACATAGTCCTAAAAACGTCTTTTTTCTAACAATTTTGTCCTGAAAAGGACTTTGTTGTGACATACATGATCCTGAAAAGGACTATTTTGCAACAAACATAGTCCTGAAAAGAACTTTCTTGTAACATACAAGGTCATGAAAAGGACTATTTTGTCACCAACATAGTCCTGAAAAGGACTATTTCCAACAAATTTGGTCCTGAAAAGGACTTTGTTGTGACGTACATGGTCCTGAAAAGGTCTGTTTTTATTTGTCATTACAGTAAATGCAATCTGTTATGCTGGGAAACTGTATAACGAAAGGCTTTAACTGGCAAAAATTTATGTATGTATTCATCAACTTTATGTATGTTTGGTTAGACCCTATGTATGTAACAACATTGTTTCAGTTGATATCATGTGAATGCTTAGTACCTATTTAATGACAACTTAGTCCCAGTAAGCAAAATGCATGTAACGGGATGTAAACGTAAGCACTAAAATCGCCGACCTCCGAAAACTGTATTATTACTAAAGTTAAGTATATAGTTGAAGGGTGGTTCCTAGGAGTCGGCCTAATAAGACATATGACAGTCAGATAGATGCCATATTGAAAAAGGGTGCCGTTAGAAGTACCATAACCACCGAGAGTGTATGAGGAGGGGTATGAGAGTCAATGAAGCGAAAGTGGTTTGTCAGGATCGGGAAAGATGGGAATCCGTGATCGATGCCTACCCCTCTACAGGGCACAGGCGTGATGTGTATTTCTGTAGGTGTTAAGTAATGTCCCGTGCAAGTCTGGGACGTGAAAAGAATGCTAACTAGCTGCTGAACTTCCCGGCATGTCATGGAAGAATGGGCTAGCGAACTGTTATCAATGTTGCATTATGACAGCGCAACCTCAATATTCATGCTCAAAAGTGACCAAGAAGATATTATATCTCCGAGTTTATGTTTACCCTAAAAGGGATTAAAGCACGTTAAAGTATATGTATTTAGATTGTGCTCATATTCTTTTAAATATCACTTCAGTATGATGGAGTGCACACATTATTAATATAAGTTTTTTAATGCTTCAAGAATTAAGAATTTTGAAGATCTATAATTGACATATAAAATATACTGTAATATAAAAAAATATCAAAATAATGCGTTTCCGCTGAGGACAGGATTCGAACCTGCGCGGGTAGAACCCATTGGATTTCAAGTCCAACTCCTTAACCACTCGGACACCTCAGCTCATGACGCTAATTACCGAAATTCAAAAGAAATGCATTGTCTTGTTTACTTTATGCAGAATATACAGTAAATACAGGTGTTCACGTTATTACTATGTGCATATGAGAGAGAGAGATAAATAACTTTGTGCCAGCCTCCGTATTTTCATAATTTATACAGACACACCTAAATCTACAAAACTAAATCAACTAAAATCCAAGCTGAACTGAAAATGTAGGTTATTATAAAATGTAAATACATATAGGTAAGCAATTTTCATATCGGAATGTTTTAAAAAAATGTTAGTCTGTAGGTTATTATAAAATGTAAATATAAGCATTTCATACCGGAATAATGTTAAAAAATATTCAAAGACAAACTAATATTTTCGCTTCGGTCTGAAAACTTAACATTAATAAAATCTTTATCTTAATTAAGTCACTCATATTAGAAAATTTGACGTATAATACTAATTATTATTATAATAAATTCTTAAAATGACTGAACAATTTGTGTCAGCCTTTCATAAGTGTAAAGAAATGTCTGAATTCACTTTTGGCTCGAGTCCAGCCGAAGATGGAAGGTAAAATGGAATTTAAGAAGCCGTGAGATTTCAGAGAAGGAAATTACGTGCTACATATACCTACACTTCACGTTCGAATTCGCTAATAACAAGAAAGAGATCTTAAAACTTTTAATTGTAATTCAGTTCCACACACTTTTAGCAGATACCATTTTATGTTATAAGATATATGGACTTACCACTTTTTGTTATACAGAGTTTCAACAATAGGTAATTGTAATGTAGTTTATTTGCGAATTACGCAGTGCATAAAATATTGGCAAGACTATAATAGCTTAAGATATTTAAAAGTACTATAAACGTACTATAAAGTAAAGTGGCCGACAAAAATATCTATATAAAACAGCTTATGTACATAAATATTAACAATAACTAAAGTTCAAGCTGTGCTTTTTAATATACTATTAATATTGTTACGTAATTTAATCGAAACATGATATTAATACTCTTTCAAGAGCATGAGTATGATGTGGCAGTGACATAAATATTTAATAATAATATTAAAAGCATTTACTTACTGCTACAAAAACATACAAATTTATAACAATTAAAAAGTGATGCAAAAGGAATAACTACACTTAATTGTCAGTAAACCACCTCCAAACAAAGCTAACCTTTAAACACGAACATGTAGGTGTGCAAATCAGCATTGTTGAAACTATCCCCAGGGCAAAATGTCAACTTTTACATCGCTGTAAATAACTATGCAATTTCGTAGTTGTCGCCGCTTCGGTTGAAAACCACAGAAGCATGCCGAACGACTGTTTCGCTTTGAAGCTAGGCACTAGAAAAGTTGAAAATCGCATTCCTTTGTACAATGCCCACCAAAGGGCTCTGTTATGGAGTTAATATTTTCCCGACTACTGCGGGTTCTGTGCAATTCACCATTTGTGTTAAAGGATTTGGATTTGGCTGCTCACTGACTATTTAGAGACTATATGGATTTTGTTTCTTTATTTAAGATGTATTTTATATACTTTATTATGTATTTTAGCTCCGAGCATTAAATTGGTTTTATGTACTTGGTTTTATGATTGCCAAATTAAAATTTATAGTGTTTGATATTATAGAAAATTAATTAACTATCAGGTAGCCTCTCGTACCTATAAATCTACAGATTTTTGCATATATATTATGATATTTGGTCATAGTATCAAATATTTAGAACTCACGTATTTTGAGACAGAATTGTTCTCAGACGTCAAATGAAATTAAGTGAAGCTCTCTCATAAAGCAACTGAAGACGAACAGTTGAAAACAAAATGTCGTTTCAAAATACTTCCCCCAAGTTATTTGAGCACTAAATTGTATTGTGTCTGTTTACTCTTACTGCAATCTACGGAACAGTTCAACAGACAAGAAATAAATGGATTATGTTACTCTCGAATCACGAGACGAGTCACGTTATAGAGATTTTTGGGATCTTATTTAGTAATATATTGACGAAAATCGTAATGCACGTTGATCTTCCAAGTCTAAAAATCCTTAAATTATTGTTTGTATATTCTTTATTTATAATAAATAAATTTAATAATAGATACAAAGGACGTTACATATACGTACTCATATAACCGCTCATTCAGTATGAGAACGTATGCATGTCAAAGAAGCGAAAGTAGTTTCTAAGTATAAGAGATCGTGTATTATGCCTATATCTGTAGGGTTACGAGCGTGATATGTGTGAATGTTAATTTAAATAAATCTAGATAAATACTGTCATCAAAGTTACAATCTCATTAGCACGTGAACCATTCGGATACGATTGCAACAAACTTCGCTGTACAACATATTATCCTTACCTATATTATCGTTGAACAAACTTTAGTTTCCCACGTAGGTATGCAATTAATTGGGGAAATTTCGGTACGTGATCGTGTGAGGGTGTTTGCAGCTTGACTAAGGATTGTCCAAAAGTTTGAGAAGCTTAAATTATACCTATTGGGAAACTAGATTGGGTTTTGTTGATTTTGTGCTAAAATGGTTCTCGTGTTATGAAACCATAATTTGTTAACTCTGAAAATAAGTTTGTAAACAACCGAATTAGCAAAACATTTCAGAGTTATGAAAATATTATTGAATAAATATCCCTTCTATTTTGTACTATAAATGGGGTTTGTGCCCATTTAGCAATAGTAACATAAAAAGAATAAACTCCAAAATAGACAGTACTCAATCTAAAATGTATTTACCTTGATCAGCGACCGTAATAATAGTTAGGTATAGTATATAGCTATTGTAACACTAGCAGTATTTGGAATCTATTAAACGATGGTCTAGGTCATTGTTAATGTACCATAATTATAACATCATAACCGCAACACCATGTTGAAGTTACACAGGAGAATATAATTAATTCAAAATTACTTACTTAGAGGAATTGTTTACCCCGAAAGGAATGAACGGAGGTTAATGTTTTATGTACATCCGTTTAAAAATACGTACTATCTGACATTTAAGAGATTTGAACTAGTGAATGGTACTGGTAGAGTAGAAAAGTTATTTTGCTCTGTCAAGTCAGTTAGTCAGATTTCCTTTGAAAGCTGCCAAAGTTTGTTGTTGAGGTATCGATAACTTATCCAATATTCACGTGATTCCGATGAAATAGGTAAGATTATCAACCAAGACTAATTTCTAATGAACCATAATTAATACTTTTTTAGCCTTGTTAACGACCGAAGAGTAATGTTTAAGGTAAACGAAATTTTTAAGGTAAACTTTTTGTTACATAAATATATTGTTTTACGTAGTTTCCCTTGCTAGCTGGAACGTTTTCTTTCCTACAAGTCGTAGGAGGAGACTAAGGACCTAGAGGTAAATGCATTATATTATAATGCTATTGGCCGATGTCCGAGCAAACTGTCACTAATGTTCGATATGACATCAGAATTCCAATATTCAGGCCTAGGAGATGAAACCTAATAAAACCGACCTACAAGATTTTATCGTATCCGTATCTGCGATGTTCTCTCTGCCGTCAATATATACATATCTTCTTCCTTCTTCCAAAAACAAAAAGTGTTGTGCAAATGGCATAAACCTCTATTCTTGTTGGCGTGTCTATTTAGATCATTTTACCGCAGCCGAGGTTTGTAACTTATAATAGAAGATTTGTAGGTCATCTCCTGACGGTTTAATTAAACGAAATACATACTTATACTTCACATGCGAGTGTTGTCCATACTTTAATCAACATATAAAGTTCAATTAAAACAATTATGATCTAAATATTCCATCAAAACCACAAAACGTTCTAAAATATTTGAAGAGGCTTTGTTAAAGTTTCACAAAGCTTAATTATTACATAATGGCCGGATTCATGTCAAAATTTTCATTTACTTAGCCTGTCCTAACTTCAACAAAGTTAGGTCACTTTATTAGATCTGCGATTTTTGGTAAATAAATATTCGCTAATGGTAGTCAATTAACTTTTGCAAATTTAGTGTTAATTTAAATGAAACTTCAAATGGAGATGGGGGACAGTTGGGGAATCGTGATCTCTGTCTACTCCTCATCAGGGAAACGGGCGTGATGTGTGTGTGTGTGTGTATTTATTTAATTCAATTTTTTGTATGACCATTCATATTATTATACATTAAAAATGTTTTAACAAAAAAAATTGTTTACATTTAGTACAAATGAAACGTAAGATACGCTTTTTAATTTGCTTATATTCGTCATGAGCTGAGGTGTCCGAGTGGTTAAGGAGTTGGACTTGAAATCCAATGGGTTCTACCCGCGCAGGTTCGAATCCTGTCCTCAGCGGAAACATATTATTTTTATCAAATCTTTTCATGATATTTATGATCTAGAAGAGGGTTCAGTAATTGAAATTAGTAAGCTAGGAGCTAGGCTAGATTAGTAAGCCTATCCGGCTTCGATGGCAACGCATGTGGGATAGGATATAAATACATGTATATTGTCGCTTTTGTGTTCTATGACTATCGATCGCCATCCAAAACGATCCTGACAAATCTCCCATGCTTCACTCCCATCCATTAACCTTTTCATACATGCTCTTCTATTCTTCACGCTGCGTTCGTGCGAAACGTTCTTCTTAAGGCGGGCTTAAGAAGAACGTTTCAAATTTTATTATGTAAAGGCAATTATGTAGGCATTCAAATTAATGACTCACTTAAAAATAATATCAATAAAATTGCTTAAAATCACTAAATATGTCTTAGGTGACTGGATGTCAACGAAGCGGAAGTAAATAACAAAGACGGGAAAAATGGGTACATTAATATCAGCCCTAATAAGGGAACATGAATAAAATCTTATCTGTTTGATAGTACTTCGAGATTATCTCCTTAAAGGAAGCTTTCTCTGCTCTTATATGCTACATAGTAAAAACAGAAACACTTGTGTTTACTGTATATTCCGAATTACATAAATAAAACTGCACGCTCTTTCTTAATTAGCTAATTAGCGTCATGAGCTGAGGTGTCCGAGTGGTTAAGGAGTTGGACTTGAAATCCAATGGGTTCTACCCGCGCAGGTTCGAATCCTGTCCTCAGCAGAAACTCACTATTTTGATCAATTTTTAAATATTTTTTATTTACCAATATGACGCGGGGATTTATGAAGACCATATTTAATTGACCGTTAGAGATGGATTTTGAGCAATCATAATCAATTTTCTACAAGACAGTCATTATCTTCTTCTACGATCTTGTTGATATTAATAGTTCAACGCCATATAGACCTTGGTAATTACTATTCTGAAAAATATGTTCAAAAAGATATAATTATAATATGTTTGTACTATTTAAGACGCGACACAAGATCCTGAAAATGTTATACGTGCCTTCGTATACATTTACGCCCTTTTTTACCTTTCGGGGTCGACAGCATCTTGGAGAAAGATCATATTCTACATAGTCACTTTTAGCTAGAACATATTGGAGAATTTGTGATATGAACATTGGTGACAGATTAGCTAGGACTATCGCTCAATAGAATCAATTACCCCTGATCCTCTGCATGGTTCCGTATGTCATGAAGAACGGCAGCTATCATTCTTTTGATTTTCCAGACTAGCACGGGATGAAAGATATTATGTAACATTATTTTACTGACTTATATGACCACATATATTATAACATAAACACCTGTGCCTATATTAAGTAGCAAGTGTAATGCAATTTTATTAAGTAAACAAGCCCATGCATTTCTTTTGAATTTCGCTAATTAGCGTCATGAGCTGAGGTGTCCGAGTGGTTAAGGAGTTGGACTTGAAATCCAATGGGTTCTACCCGCGCAGGTTCGAATCCTGTCCTCAGCGGAAACGCATAATTTTATATTTTTTAATATTTTATTATTATTGATATGCGCAGGAATCTTTAAAATCCAGAAAAAATAATAAGAAGCATCAAGTTTCATTGTTTTAACATATCATGCTAAGAATTTTTATATTGAAGGCAATAAATTACGTTCCGACTATAATTTCGTGATTTAGTTATTGACTAACTCATTGCTTCACTTAGATCAAATTGGACACTGGAATAAAGCAAACTGACTAAATGTTTGCCAAATACTCAGAAAATAACTTAACATGTGTTGAAACCTCATATATTTAAACATATCATTACCCCTTTTGCAATTGCAACGACATTTATGGTTACATCAAACCTCTATATCGAATATTACGTATTATTCGACCTCAACAGGACACTGAATATTACCTAGTTTGAAACTTATAGCAAAGTAATTCAAAATCATTTAATCGTTAATTCATAATATTTACAACACTATTACACCAATTGATCTAGCCCCTTGGTACCCTTAGTAGGTTATTTTTTATCGTTGTGCTAGGGTTTAATAAATAAATAGTTTTAAAACATTTCTTAGATGGCGCTGATACGTGATCTGTTAAATATACGGAAATATGTCCTTAAGCAACGATGCGGGTATCCCTTAATCAGCACATCCCTTGAAATGGGTTTATCATTTTTACGCTGTCACGACAATACGGGGACAATGCCCCATTCTTCCCGTGTTTGACCCTAACGATATCGTGTCAGGCCTATTGACTGGTTAAGGAACAAATATAGGGTTGCATAAAGAAAGTTATACGCGTATTTTGTGATGGAATGGATTGAATAAAATATTATAGAATCATTAAGTCTGTTGTTGCCGTAGCTATCACCAAAAAACCTATAACTTTTTTTTTATTCAATCTTATTAAGATTGTTAGTGGATAAAATTAATGTGGTTATTTTGACGTCCGAATTTCTAACTTGATCTTTGCGTGTATGCCTTGAATTCCAACGCATGATAGAAGTTGTTAACTATATTAGAAAATAACCTAATTTAACACGAACTGCATATACTAAAACTGAATGTACGTGAATACATAACAGAATTATCTTACCACTTTTCCCGCAAAGAACGTACACTGTGGTCGTAAGAACACCGCAGTACACACAAACTGCACATTTAATGTATTTAGGGGCAAAAGTCAGCGGTAATGGCCCCGAAACTTATCTCGAAGCTACGAGAACGCTTTTCTAAACTTCCGCCGTAGCAATGTCGCCTAGAGTAGGTATTGGTAGCTAGGAGTATAGAACGGTAAGAAGACTAAGTGAAATGTCGTATGGTCTGAAGATAAAATAAAAGAGCGAGTGATCATTTAGAATTGCATTGTATTTGTTAACATATTTGAAGTGATTAACTTTTAATGAGCTGTCTTTTTATATAAATCGTGTGTAAGTATTTACAGGTAAAAATTTACACAATTTGTGCAAACTACGTTAGTTTTACAGTGATTTTAAACGTCGGTTGTTTACTTATTGTGTATATAAACCTCATATTATTGTAATTATATTCAATAAAGCATTTAACAAGTGAGTAATTTTTTCTTCATCTATTATATTCATTAAACTTATGTTCAACAAGTAAGTTAGAATTTTGTTTTTATTTTCTCGAATAAAAAACTCCAACTCTAGAAAACAAACCATCGACAAAGAGGTTTCTACCTCGAAATGAGGTTGTCTCGGAATACAGGTTGAGTGAGCTCTTAAGACCGAGAAATGCTGAACACAATGCCAAAGTCGTCAAAATGTTAGTCTAATGGCCACATACGACTGTGACGGTGCTTAGGGGCAAATGTGATGTTTTATATATGCATTTTACTATTATATGTATGTATATATGTAAATATAACTCTAGTATTGAGTTTTAGCACAAACGCAGTTCAATATCAGATTAGTAATAGTGAAGTTGGTAGTGGATTAGCAAAAGTGCCAAATTTCACCATGGAAATTAGCAAAAGTGTAAAATTTCGTTTCAAAAATGGCGAAATTTGTCATTTTTTTAATGCACTACCAACTTCACACTATTACTGATCTGATATTGAACTGATATTTAGCAAAAAGCATTACTGGACTTTAAACATAATGATCAAATATTTCTAAATTTATAATTTAATTTCCGAGAGAGTATACTTTAAAACAAAAGTCATATCAAGGAAATTGCGATACAGGTAGCTGTATACTTTTAAAAGCTAAACCAACTTACCATAAATCCCAAGTTAGCTGTTATCCAGGGGATACTCTGTCCACATTATCGGTATATGCGTAGATGATGATGTCCTATAAATATTTTATGCCCCGGGAAAGGAGGTTAATATACCTACTTTATTCTTAGGCAAAAACTGCGGTAACCTTCCCTCAACTTATACCTACACCAATAATAATTACATACATACATAAGCTTATAATTGATGTAAATAACTATATATATTCACGTCCTTATGTCCCTTTTGGGGTGGACAGAACTTCGCAGAAACGGTAAATATATTTTAAAATAACAGCAATTTTATATGTTCATGTTTATTTAAAGAGATATACTCAAAAATTCGACAGTTTATAGGCGTGAAAGCACTACAGGTACCTGTGTACGCCAATTTATGAATTTTGAAAGCCCATTTCATTTTCGATTCAACAACGGATCTTTCCGATACGAAATAAAATACTGTTTCATTTCGTGTCAATACAAGTCATTCTGAGTAATGTTTGAGATTCAGTAGCGAAATTGGTTTACTGAAGTGCAATAAATTTCGCAAAGTGAACCCCGACTGAACCGTATTGTTGCTTTTGCCTTTCCAGAAAATGATATTTCGTTTATTTTGTTTGGTACTTGTTCAGTCCGAATAATAAAATGAGATTGGAAAACATGGCCGCTTTATGACTCACAAATTACCTGTATCATTTCATTGAGATTGAGTTTTAAAATAGCGTTTTCTGTTGCATATATGTTCGTAGCATGGACGTACAATAAATCAGATGATTACTTAAGTAAACGAATATATCACGAATGCTCAGTTTCTTTTGCCAAACAACAATCATTTCCCGGATTTCTATGTAAAGCCGGTAGAGGTACTACATAAAATTACGTAATTAACACTATTGTTGATCATTTGGTTATTTTTTATTAAGAATCAAAACTTGTGCATTTTGACTATTTTAATTTATCTCAACACGCGTATCAATCACCATGATTTATTCTGACCATCAAATTATTTCTGTTGCAATATTTGCCACTATACTTTCTAGTACATAAAAATGTTAAACTAAAACTGAAAAATCAACTTCACTTTACAATAAAAACGATTTTGGTACGAAATTTGAGTCCATTATCTTCACAGAGGTTGAATTTACGAAATATTTCAGCTCTTTGAAATGAATAATTACAAGTTAAACAAAACAGGGTCCGTAACACAACTCCAGGGCCTTCGCATATGTCATACGAGACAGCAACCTTAATGTGGCCTTACTCATTTGTCAATTAGAAGGCTGCGAACAAGAATATGAAAACCTTAGGACTGAGGTTACTTTGTACATATTAACTATCTTGAATTTTATAAATTAAAAAGGATTTGTTTTCAATGAACAAAATTCTATATTTTCATAGTGCATTATTTATTTTTATATTTGTACATGTTTTGTGTGTTTTAGCTTAATTTAAGCTGGTTTTAAAAAAGCCTGATTTAAATTAGAATGTATAATGGATAGTAGAAAAATATAAATTCTTTCCTTAAGTTTTTTAAACTATGATCAAGTTACTATTTAAAAAAATAACACAATAAACTTTTATAAACTTAACAGACGATTGTACTCATACCGAAACATGTATTCATTAAAACTTTTCTAATATGAGTTTTAAAGCATTCTATTCTTCATACTTCAAGCTTCCATTCCACTTCAGCTGAGTCTTTAAATAACGAATATGACGAAGCTCCTTTGACTCAGAGTCATTTGTTTAAAGCTTTACTTGACTTGACAATATAACTCAAGCGTAAAAATAATCACATCAATTTATTCCAAAGCTTTGTTCATTTATATGACTTGCAAGGTGGGAGACATTTGGATTAAATTTCAATGAGCTTGGGGTCGTAAAATACAGAAAGGCTATACAAATTTGGGTTATGGTGATGGTTACAGGTTGATTAATTAAGCAACACAATATAATATATGTAATCTCCTTCTGATTAGTATAAATTAATACATTGTCAAGTTGTCATATCTTCGAGAACCAAAATCACTGTCTAAATTAAAAGTGGAACTTATACTTCATTAATAAAATAAAAAATCTGAATGCCTCCTAATTTTTAATTGTTGTGAATTGCATGTGTGTTAAGATGCACATATAACTACCGAGCATATAATGTATGTACCTACATATATGAGTGTCAGTGAGGCAAAAGTGGATCAGGATCATCAGGATCGGGGCAGAAGGGGATTCGTGATATTTGCCTACCCCTCCTTAAAGAGACGGGAGTGAATTTTATGTATGTGTATGTTAACAATATAAAATTGATAGGTACTTCTAAGGTCACCCGTTTTCAATATATCGTCTATCTGACTGTCATATAAGACATTGGGCCGGCCCCTTCGTAACGTAACGTCAGTGTATATGAGAGTCAATGAAGCGAAAGTGGTTTGTCATCCGTGATCTGTAACTCCCCATCTACATGGAATCAGGCGTGATGTGTATGTACGTATAAAATCGATATCGTGTTTACAATCGCAGATTGATAAAAAATAATGATATTTGTATTATGTACTTAGATTAATTACTTTTGTTATAAGGTGAAAGTTAGAACATCACAACCAAGCCGTAGTGGAACTGTGGAACAACTAAGCGCCATAACGAAGTGCGCTACAAAGCGTGTACTTTGATGCGAAATATAACTGAAATCTATTCAGCGGGAACTGCTTCATTATATTTTCAATTAACACAGCTGCTAGATGTTGTTCCAAACAGCTCTGTTCGACATTCCAATTAATTCTGCACGATGAGTGTGTGGTTGTTTAGACCTCTTCGCCTTTCACGAAAGTTTATTTCTCGTGCTATATGAAATATTGTTGTTCGAGTTTTTCCTATACAATTGAAAGGGCGGAAGGTTTTAAAATTATGTTGTTGAACCTTTTCGAAAATTTCGGTTGTTACGTGAACTGAGAATATATAATTCCCTGTGACTTTACAAAAAGTTATAAAACATACAAATAATGAGTCCCAAATAATAATTTCATAAAGAACTTGTACGAATATGTCTTCGAGTAAGTTTTCTCTTCGAAAGAACACGTGGTTTCTAGAGTTCCGCAATGCAAGCAACTTTATTTATTTGTCACGAGCAACCGCCGTTAAAGTCTGGGAACTAATGCGACGAAGAACTTTATCTATTAAGATCCTCTTAGTTGGGGAGAACTTGAGGAATGGCGCGGTTTTAATTATTTATACATATAGCCATGGACGATGCAATGCATACCATTTTTTGTTTGTGTGTTTGTTTTTAAGGATTGAGCTTATGATTTGTACTGACAATTACGATCCTATATAGTACTATACAAACTATATTTATTATTTGAAATATTCTATTAATATTACTATACCATTAACATATCATAAGTCCTCATTTCAATATAAAGTTATCACTTTATGAGAGTATCCGGAAAAATTAGAAAGATATATGTAATGAGAATATTTATGAATAATATGAAATACTGTATGGAGTTTTCCTTCACAGTAAAAAAATCTACTCCAAACAGGTCATATTCAGGAACTTATAGGGATTCATATCTGTTCAAACGTGAAAAAAGTCATCGCCATTCTTACAAATGGTGTTCCCGTTAACCTTCTATTATGGATATGTACTCATGAATGAATTGTAAACTAAATATGTAATCTTTTTAAAGAAAAAATATTTATATCTTCGTACTATGAATTATAAATACTATGCTCATTTTGAAAACGTTCACAGAATAAAGTTACTAGTTTAAACTTTTGACTGAGATAAACTCCTCAACTTCTCTACATTGTTCTAGACTTTTATTGTTGTGCCAAGTTTGTTTAATTATAACGTCTTCTTATTTTTAAAGATATAAACATTCATTAACATTAGCCCTTGAGGGATAATCAGAATCTTAGCGATGATAATAGATTGGTATATAATTTCTCCAGTGTTATTTATTTATATCATAGTGCTTACCTACAATATAAAACTTACCAATGCACCATCTTACTTTTCATCGCCACATATAATAAAGTCTCACATAGTTATCGATTGATATACCAAAATTAATAAATGACCTTTGTCTCAAATAATATACAGATAATGGCTTTGACTATTCTTAGGTACCACATAGATAAATAAAATTTGTGTGATTTTATGAAACCACGGTAAAAGTTAAACTTTTTTTAATATTGTAGATATTAAACTAATCACTAATGCAAACATTAAAGATGTTTAGTATGTAATGTTGACAGCGCCACCAATAGGGAGTATTGGTACTATTAAACTATACACACCGACCGTCACGCGACGTGCAATACATAGACGAAAAAGTATGAGACAATGTAATAAAAGTGTCCCGTTAAAATGCAAAATGTCTAGTCCATTTAGGGTCCTGCATAAAATTTTCCAGAAACAGAATATAACTAACATTCTAAATAAACACTTTAAAATCCAATTACCACGTGCATAAAGGAAATTCCACATTTGCAATGCATTGACCCACATTTGCAATGCATTGGCCACGTGCGTCCCGACTATATAGAACGTGGTCGCGATAAAATGCATCGCATATATAACGAGAAACAGAGACAAATATACTTAAGTCTGTAATAGACTGTTGAAAGTTATTGTGTATTTGAGTGAAACGTTTAAGCAAGGTTAAAAAACACCAATTTCATCATCATAGGATTTTTATCCACTGCTGAACACGCGGCTGGTCCAGCTTAATCTTCCAATGATGGCAACCTATTTATTATGTAGGTAAAAGTAGAATAACCTGCAATAATTTTACTTTACGGGATAGTCAGAGGTTCAAGTGTCTATCTCAGCAGGAGGAAGTAGTTATATAGCCACTGCGAACCCATGTATTGAAGTCAGTCAGTACTCAATGTTAAATATTTTATCAGGTTCATAATTCTTTCAAACTTTAATAAAAGCAAACCTGATTTTATTTTTGTTATAATCGGAATAATTGGTGCCAATCCCTCTGTATTATAACTGACGTGTCCTTTAAATACATATTATGTATAATTGTGACTTTATTGTAATGAGAATAAAATAAAGAGAAGAGATAAAGTGTGTGATGAGCAAGAAGTTCCTAAGAATAACTGGGCGGTTACTATGGTAACACTAGCTAAAGTGGTGTCAACAACTTCCTTATACAGCTTCACTGTAATAACAATGTTGCCTCAGGGATATTTATATTTACATGCACATGCAAAATAAGAATAAATTTGTCATGTAATCAAATATTTCATTCATTTCATATTCAAATTGACTGATTTTTAGGAAATTAAGGTTAATCACATGTCACTTTCTCCAAATTACGAGTAATACACCAAATATTACTGACAAGTGCACCAAAAATATGTAAGAAAGCTTATCAAACGTTAGGTTTGTGTATTATTTTGATGTACGTCATTTTACCCATGAAATAAAATATGGTATAAGTATGTATACTATGTGTTGTAGATTCCATGTAGGAATTTATTTATAATATTTTCTAGGAATCAATTTTGTTAAAATGAAATATTGAATATACGTGGGCTGTTAATGAGTAAAGTTTTACCAACTAATTTCATTAATCAAATTTATATTTAACTTATCAATGGAATCAGCGTTTTCATTGAGAAATACATATTAGCCTACTAATGATTAAACTTTTAAAGTTTGTCATACATGTACGTAAATGTAGATATTAATGTATACGAATGCGGATTTATGTAAGGGATTAATTCATCTGTTTTTTTTTATTTTATAAGTTGAGTGATTAAAGATATACCTGAAGATGCATTACTTCTTTCGATACCATCAATTTTCCTGATCGCAATTTGTACCTATTCTCAGATATACCTGTCGTTAATTTAATATCATTTGGACATAATATGTACGGATTTGGACTAATATTATTAGTCCGAATGAATGATGTATGACATACATCATTATTTCGGACGTAAAAGTAGATTTAAAAAATCATTCTTTTTTTCTATCTACATTTTAATAAGATTATAAGTTCAATGTTAATTCTTTCATACTAATACCTGGATTATATTATCCTGGTATGCACTACTTTCATTTAAAATGTGATTAACAATGACCTACAATCTGCCATTCGTTTTGAATTTGACACGATGAATAACGCTATTGTTGTTGTTAGCATCCACTTTATGTATTATGATATCTCTCCCACACATTCATAACAAATAATATTTGCGAATTTGTTGTAGTTATTATTACATCTTTTGTTTTGTCTTATAGTGTATTCCTCGTGTATTACTTTTTTAGTTATAAATCTATGGTAATCATGATATTGTCAAAGGATTTTTAAAACCTCGCTTGGGTCACACCAATTAAAATTCTTATGAATTTTATTCTTCACACACCACACCATTATTAAAAAGAAACAGTAATTGTTTTATTAATTATAAATTTTTGTTAATTGTGAGGGTAGACAGACATTTACTGAGACTAAAGCTAGTCTTCCCGCGACCACTGCCTATGCAACTGGGTCGAAACGTCGGCCAAAATAAAGGTAATCACATATCTTTATAAATTTATCGTGATTTGACCCGGTCTCAAATAATTAATAAAATGAGAAAAATCGCGAGTGTTTAAAAATAACTATTGCAAACAATAAATGATCTATATTCGATTTCTTAGTGACCCTGTTATCCTACCACATTGACTAACAACACAATCAGTAAACCTCTTAATAATTCATTTGTCAAGTATAGTCCACAATTTGATGTTAATAATTAAATATAATTCAAATTGATGTTCAAACTGACAAATTCCACTTTCGCTGTCTACTTGACAATTTCTTGTCCGCCTTAATTTAATTAAGCTTCAAATTAAATCACCCTTCATTAAAGAGGGACAACTGATTGAATTCAGGGAAGAAAAGGGTTCACTTGTTTTGATTTCATCATTTATTGACCATCCTGTTAAAAGCGTTTAGGAATCGAATAACAATTTATTATTCGTAGAATTCACCCTGTACTGAAGCTTCTTTGATATTATACTTGACGAAAGAATTAACGAAGTCTAATATTAAATTTACATCCGTCTATTAGGCAATACAGGTATACGAAATCGTATAAGCAGTTGTTTACCCACAGATGTAACACGTTCATAAGAAAAAAAACCATTATGTCTGGTACTGAAAACACACACAAAACAGATGCTAGATAATAAAAAATGTCATCAAAGGTACCCTAAATACACTCAACAGGCTTCCCTAGTCACTTCTTCATACAACAGAAAAGGGTAGCTGGACACGTGATCAAATCCCAGATCTTGTAAATTTGTTGTTTGTCCTTGTGATTACACACATACAAGATTGTATTGCGTTTTATCTAAACACGCTACAATATGTATGAGAACTACGAATAGAGATTAGGGCTCAAAGCGTAGCATTGAGGAAATTATTTGGCTTATCTCTGGGTCATTTCGCTTGGGATTTCACCTTACCTGATTTTGCCTTATCCTTTAAAGGTAAAAGATCTGTCATGGATGTTGTGTTTACTGTGCGACCTTATTAAAGATGTACTCGTGAATAATTCTAGTGGGTTCGTTTAAATTGATGTTAAAATAATTAATCGATATTTACATAATAATAAAACGCTTATAGACATTTAAAAAGTAAAAAAGACTTTATGTCTAAGTTATACCACAGATATAAGTATATCAGAGAGTAAAATATAATTACTAAGCATGCAGAATAATTTAAGAGGCAATAAAGGACTGAACGGTGCGGGATGGATGGCAACCACTCATAGATACGTGAAAGTTGCAAACAGAATTCGTCATAATGTTATATTGAACGTGATTTAGCAATATCACTTAAGAGAACACAAATGTGTCATCTCAGTTAAATTTATTATATTTTGTTAACATTTAACAATTTTCCAAGCTTTTATTAAGTTCAGCAACACGACAAAACATTAAACATATTGGTAGCAATTCAAGTACATAATCATGATCCAAAGAAATAAAAGATAGTTGTACTATCATAAAAATCTACTTTATAACGCTAGAAATATAAATTACATTAATTTTCGAAGCAAGTTTTACTCAATGTATCATTTGATTTATCCCATTCAATATTAAATTACATTTAAGTTTTTATTACATTCGTGACCTTTTGTAGAAATATCTCAGTAATATTCCACGACCTTTGGTCCATTTAGGAATGAGCAGATTCTAAGATACTATATGCGTAGATCCTAAGGTTGCTAGCCCATTGCCCGAAAGATTCCGTGTTAGTCGAAGAGACTCGGAAAGTATAGAGTCCTCAAGCTGCCTTTTTCAGCGAATAACAACTAGCAATGTCAATTTTCACAGTTTAAAAATACGTTTCCGCAGCATGAAAAACACGAACGTAGGAGTTAGTTTATTTTCAATTTGCTAAGTGTCATAAACTGCTCTCGACTACGTGACGGAAACAGAAAGTGTTCCAGTCGAGAGTTACACACCCACAATTAAAACTAGTTGGGCCGGTTGATTATTCAACAAACCGACTGCGCTTTTGTCCTTTTTTAGATTGGAAAAGTGCCGCTAGACTATCGATTTTGGTCGGTTATTTGAATTGATGTCGCGATGCGAAAAACAAAGTCACGTCGCTCGGAACTAAGGATACGTGAAATTGGTACTCGATGTATTGGACGAGGCTGTAGTGAATAACATTTGAGAGATTGTAGGAATATTACAGTGTAGGATCGTACATATTTTATGTTGTTCTCATGAGAGGGAAACGAGTTTATTTTGTAGATAATATACATACACGTGCCCATGTTCTTTTAATACTCTTCGTATTGGACAGAGCCATAAAGACAGATGAAGAATACAGTGGTCACTTTGCACCATTTTTTCAAATTAGTATAATTTAGTTTGGTTAGTATAAAGCGTGGGATGATTTATCGAGATTTTATTAATGAAATGTCAGTAATAGACTGTTACCTAATTAACCAATGCCTTCTATTTGTCCTTAGTCTGTTATAATGAGTTTTTTCGTTACTTCAGTTTGAGTTGAGAAAACTCTACTTTATTACCTATTGTCCTATGACGAAAGGGATACTAATTAAGATCCAGATTATTCCAGAATATTGTTAGTTAATTTAAATATGTATTTTCAATACTTAAACAACTCCATTACCATGTATATGAACAACAAACCAACCAGGATACGGTTACAATAGCACGTGAAACGGAATAGCAGTTGTGTGATAAAATTTGCATTTACTTTGTGGTACTTCACTTCAATTAAGGTAATGACAAGGCTGGGTGGGAATTACGTCGCCCTTCTGAAAGCAAATTAATTGCTGGCAATCTAATAGATCTCGGATTCAGATGTGACTCAAATTAAATGAATTTGCAGTTTTTGCGCCGGAATGATGAAGCTCCGCTGTAATAATGGCCTGAGTTTTCGCACTCAATTGTTTCAAAAGGGAAAATTACTTTGGCAAAAAAAAATCGCACTTTAATATTATAATAACAAACAACAATATCACCAACATTAACCGTTGCGGGGTAGTCGGAGTTTCGGTTTACAATCTCCGCAATTGCGGAGGTTATCATTTTAAAACCAACTTGAACCCACGTGTTGATCAAATAGTCTGTACTCAATGTAAACCATATACAAGGTGTATATTTAATAGTATAACGTATGAAACACGATAAAAGGTAGTCTTTTGTTATTTTTATAATGTATTATCGTCTCTTATCTTGTCACCTGCAGTACTGCAATATAAGAATACTATACAAACTATTCGGATAGAGAAGATTTAGCCACTACAAGTATTTATTGAATGATCTTGCGCTTTCAGCAAACTACGTTTCCTAAAGTAACAGGAGCTAATCTGAAAATGGAATGTTTAGAAAACTTTTGACTCCACGGTCTCCGATATAACCTAAATAGGTGGTAGGTACATTCTTTGAACTTTTAAACTCTGGAACTTTTTTAATTTAAATTCTATCACAACAACTTTTTCCTCTTATTTCCCTGATTTTTTAACAAGAGGGATAAAGTTTTGAAGCCACACTTCGGAAACTAAATAAGTTGTTTATTATAAAGGCAACTATTTATTGGCTTGCAATTTGAATAATAGTATCATGTAAATCACACAGTGCTACAACGTAATACATTAACATTACATACATTTTCAGTGACATAATTTTAGCATTTTCTTTCTGATAATATTACATACATATATTATCAGAAAGAAAATGCTAAAATATAAGGATATTTTAAAACCCTAAGAAACAATTGAATAGTCCGAACATTAAAGATAAAAAACAAATGAAACCTAAAACGAAAATTATGAAAACATTTGTCATAATATTTCCCAACCATGATCAATTTCGCTTCATTCCCCACTTTACTCGTCCGTAACCGAAAACCATCAGGGCCCTGAACAAGGATATTTGAAAACCAAATACATTGCATATCCGTGTAATGGACTAGACGCCCGGGGCAAAATGTTATCCATGTAACAACGTTTAGGCACTCAGAAGAGTGGAATAAATATAGAGCGTATGTACCCTGGTGGTCAATTTATTCCTACTCGTATCCCACTTTTTAGTTTGAAGAGAATATCATAGTCTAGGAAAGTTTTCTTTGCGAAATTGCTCGTGAAAATTTACTATTACCACTCATTCGCTACTTTCTATGCAGTAATAATGCGTAAAAGACGTAAAAAGAATGCTAAGTAGCTGCCGTTTTTGGCGGCATCTCGAAAGAGGCGACAAAAGGACTAGGGGTAAATGGGATCAATTGGATGATGGACTGTCACCAATGTTCCATATGACATCAAAGCCCTAATATTTGTTTGTATCAAGAAGTGACATAAGAGATCCAAAATCGAGATTCTGTCCACCTGAAAGGGATTGAAGGTCGAGAATGCCTGTATGTACATTTGTATGGTACAGGTACAATTAACGTAGAATATTATAAATTATTAAAAGCGAATGTTTCACAAACTAAGTAAAACATTCAAAATATTGCCTCTATTTAAAAGGGAGATATACTGGTATGATTTTATATAATTGTTGGGGTTAATATAGGGTCATAATGGACCTCATTTACAACGCATGGTCTGCCTGGAACTGAGGGTCAACAATTTTCTTTTGTTCCCTTCAAACTTGCCGTACCCTTATAACACTCCATATTTCAATCCTATTACCCTATGTTAAATACTTTCTTTTATTATATTTGTCAATCACTACATAGTATAAAACAAAGTCGCCTTCTCTGTCCCTATGTCCCTTTGCATGCTTAAATGTGAACGGTTTTTGATGCGGTTTTTTTTATAGATAGAGTGATTCAAGAGGAAAGTTTATGTGTATAATAACATCCATTAAATAGCCAGAAGTGCGAAGCCGGAGCAGGTCGCTAGTACTCTATATACTCCGTAGTTGGCTCTATATAGTTAGGTTGAACCAACTATGACTCGTCGGAAACAGATAAGATTGTTCAATTCCAACTTGAAGTCGATGCTCCTGTATGGGTGTGAGACGTGATAGCGTTAAATTGAGAAGGAGGCTACCTCTACTGGATACAGCTGGAATGAGCCGGAAGGAGTTCGAGGAGTTGGCCTATGACAGAGCGGAATGGAGATCATTGCTGCAAGCCGTTTGTCCCTGTTAAGGGAATATTTGAAGCATAGAAGAAGATACTTATATTTGTGTGTGTATATATATATTATGTATCATGCGGTTGTAGCCAAGTGGGTAAGTACTTACGACTTCTTGTTAGAGGTCGTAGGTTCAAATCCCGGTTCTGACGTATAATATGTTTTCTGATCGTTAGACACAGGTTTGATTAGATTGACGATTTATTATTACCATGTATATACAATTATTTGAAGACTGACATAAGTCTCGCTGTACAGATCAAGAATATAATCGAATTTTAAGAAAATGTACATAAATATTTATAATTATGTCGTCTCGCCTTAAACGTGCCTATAATTATCTCTAAATTAGGGTATATCAGTCTGAAATATGAAGGAAATGAAGTAAATATATTTTCTTCTATTGAATAAGTTTATTTTTGTCTTCATTATTAATGGTGTCGACTTTACAACCCTCTCAGTTGACAATAAAATGGAATTACCCTTAAATTTTCATTACCAAAAACGTTAACTGTTTACTGTAAAACTCGAGATGAAATTAAAATTAGTTTCAGTAGATTTTCATTATCCAAGTCAGTTTTGAACACTTAAAATAAAAATAACAGAAAATTAAATCACCAACAGCATATTTAGTATATTTCCATTGTATTTTCACGTAGAAAAGTTGATACAATATTTTAGAATTACAAGTGTACGACAAATACATATACTTAAAGAAAAATAAGCAGAAAACTTGTTTGAAACGAGAAATAAACGCCAATTGATACCAAAAATGTTACCTGTGAAAAATATTGCCTACACTAAAATGTTACGTATTTGTTCATTTTATGGATTGGCCTTTTACGCACGTCGTTAAAAAACCAACCATTTTAACCAGAAATATAGGTTGAAATAACGGCAACGTTGAGGCAGTTATCTCCTCAGTCCATTGCAATTATGTGTGCCCGTTACCCTTGTTTATATCATAAGCTGAAATGTCTACCTAGTGTCCGGTTATGTCAGCCTCAAGCAATTATTTCGAAACCAAGCTCTTTCATGTACGATGTAATATGTTTTGGCTTTTTAAACGATGTTAACATTCATGTATGCGTAACAGAAACATGAACGACAAAGCAGTCGTAAGCTTCAGGAACCATGATGGCCACTAAGATGTTTTGACTATTGAGAGTTTCACTAGAGACAACAGCATACATTATAATCGATGGTTGATTTAACTTCATAATCAGGTAATACCAATATTATCAAGAAACTACATATACTACCTCAGATAATTATATCTTTTGAATTGCATTGTTTACAATAAACCACTCATTGATATCGGCAAAATGAAATCACTCTGATCCAAAAAGCATGTATAAACAAATGTTTCCCATGAATTTTACACCATAATTGAGTATACATGGGGAGAACGATAATAAAATTTGGGAATATTATAATGACAGATCACAACCAACATACCTCTCCAACCAACATTTCTCACATAGTAGGCGTTTTAATAGACCTTAGACCTTGACCTAAGTATAGTCCCATGTTGTAAGCTTTAACTCTACACGGTGTACTTTTTCTCTTATGTTTTTCCAATTTGTTACTTTATTGTTAAATATTCCCTTCAGGAAAGTTAATAACAAAGACAAAGCTTCTACTAGACCTTACATGTGTTTTGGTATAACCAGATATTTAGTTCCATAATTTTCACTTACCTCTATATTATACTATGTAGCTACATTATATAAAAACTCAACTCAAGCAGGGAAAATATATAATACGTAACTATTTACTAAGTAAACAATTTCGCAGGATTAAATTGTCAAGTTTTGACGTTACAAAGGCTTTGTTTCAAACACTATAAAAACCGCCACACTCGAGCCGTGTGTTGCTGGCAAATTGAATAAGCCTGTTACAGAATTGGGAACAAGGGATTTGTCGCGAACTAAAACAGGACTCACAATCATATTAAGTGATGACAATCCAGTTACGAGATAGCTTAGATACCGTACCTTTGATGTCCCTCGCATTGTGCCTAAAATACTCGTATACCCATGTAATACCTCAACTATTGCTATGCTATTCAGGTTGTTATATTATGTAACATTACATCATATATTCGATTGTTTAATTACAATAAAAGATGCGTGTGCTTAAATATTATTTCAACGGTATTTTGTTGTAGTCCAGTTTATGTGCCCCTGTGCCTTTCCTTACGTACTTATATTATTTTCACAGATTTCAATAAGACATTTAGATTTTGTACAGATGTATAAGCATATCCGTCGGTTACATTTATTAAGATACTAGTGACCCGCTCCGGCTTCGCACGGGTATAAAATATATAGCCTACTCCACTATTTACTGGATTTTATTATACATATAAACCTTACTCTTGAATCACTCTATCTATTAAAAAAACCGCATCAAAATCCGTTACTTAGTTTCAAAGATTTAAGCGTACAAAGGGACACAGGGACAAAGAAAACGACTTTGTTTTGTACTATGTAGTGATGAAAATTCCGAAAGAATCAGTAGTTTAATTTATATAACTTAATGCAATCTTAGAGGACAAATTTATTTCTATAATATGTCTAAAATATCTAAATAATGCAATGAAAAGAGTACGAAATTTAATTAAATTCCATTATCCAGACGTCTGCCCATGTGAAGTTCTTAGTTTAAGAAAAATCATACTAAAGAATTTAAATTAAAAAAGTTGAAGAACTTTGCAGAATGTATGTTTGAACTTTGGAACTTATATTTGACTGGGTTCCTTAGTCAAGATTCGGTCAGACTGCATTGTGAAGTTAAGTGGTTTTCGGAAAGAATATGTGGTTTCAATACATTATTTACTTGAAGAGACTTTTTAATATACCATTAGAGTGTTTATTCGAAGATATGAATTTATTATAAATAAATGTATTGTTCTGTCCTAATAATTATATTGTGAACTAAATATATTTTTGACATATCTTAAAGTTACACTTACTTTACACGTTACAGTTTATTTCTGTTTTTTCATTGATATATGTTGTTTTACATATTATTGCATTTAATACCGCCTTTCATATCTCAAGGACGTGTAAATGAACTCAATTAGGCGATAGATTAGCAATCTGGCAACAAACATGATTATCATATCAAAGCCATTCAAATTTCACAAATTATTTTACGGTTGTCTTAATATATTATAAGTCCGCTCCTCCTAAAAGAATAAAACTATGTGAGTCTATTTTGTTATTGGAAAAGCATCCCGACATCACAAATAGTTTTTCGATTTGAAAAACAACAATCGTGTACTAGCTGTGAGGATTGTTCAACACACAAGCAATGTCACTAGTTGAAACTATTTTAATTGCATGTACGACTGAAATGGAAACGGGTTATGGCACTTTATGCTCTTGTCATGTGCTTTAGTTACATTTAAAACGTATTAATTATGTCTTCTTAGATATGTGCACAAAATGAATCATGCTTTTGCGTTCGTTTCTACAATACCATAAATAACTCGTTCCTACATTCTAAGGTATTCCTACTTTTATGATTTAATCACTTCGACGTGGAATTTGAATTAATGAGTTGACGTAACCATGGCAACGGTATATCAAGAAATGGAAATTCCATTGCATCAGTTTTGGTACGTTTGCCGACAAAATCACAATGATCGAATGAATTGACGTAATAAAGAATTAAATCAGCTGTTCACATAATTTTATTTCGAGTCATTTTTGGACACTATACGAACAAATAAAACCATAAGAAGCAAATAATGAAGTAAAACTAGATTTTTGTGCACATGTAACCTGTCAAGTTTAATTAATACCCAATTCACAACACTATACAGCTGAATGAAATCATATACTCATGCTTTATAAATGTACAACAAACACTATTTTATGATAGCACGATGTTCTAATAATGAGTGTCACACATACTGAATAGACATAAATTATGAATAACGTTTCCAGTAACAGTTTCCTTCGCTATTAATAATGTTATGCATGGGTGTTATTATTGTTGAACTTAGGTACATTTAAGTTCGTTATCCTCTAATATAGAACCTATTTTGTTCTATAGAAATTAGGTGCTTATATTAACATGCTTTCGTCTTTTTAGAATTAACATTACTTCAGATTTGTATGTCCAAGTCAGTTTAAGAGTTACTATGAGCTTGCATTATTCTTTGCTGAGTTCAATAGTTATGACTTTCTTTTAAATTACTTACAAATATATTTGCTTTATCCGATTGACTACAGAAATTTGCTCTTGATCAACAAGATAAAACAAGCCGGTAAGATAAGTAGAAGAAGAATATAAAATACACTTGTCTGACTAATCAATTTCTTCGCAAAGTCTTGTTAATTATTAAAGTAAAGCAGGTTGCTAAGGTCAATCAAATGTCAAACTTTAAAGGAATATAAGGATTATCTTGACGTGGATCCGGCCATTAGATAATTAGAATCAGTCTGATAACCAACTGAAAGTTTAATAAAGCAACTTAGGAATAGCACTGGCCACGGGAGTTCAAGATTCAACAAAACTTCGACGTTCAAAATAATCGACATCTCAACTTTGAAACAAAGGTTTATTGGATATCTTGTAATTTACTATGGAGGAATGACTCCTACTTTATTAACCAGGTTTGTAGTATATGGTTGATAATATATTTCGTAAAGTCACAGTATATGGACGTCGATGGTCTCACTGTGTGTAGGTACCTACTGGATATAACTTATAAGTCAATCTATAACGAGACTCGTACATAGACCGACGCGAGTTGTAATCAGATATATATGTATATCTGATAAAAATTGTGTCTATAAGCGACAAAACTTGTATTCAATGACGGCATTATTTGTTACAGAATCGTGTTTTTAAGTGATCTACATATGTACGAATACAATCACGTCTTCAACTCCCTTCCGGGGTGGACAGAAAAGGTCACATTTTAAAAAGGGATACTAAGTTTTTATATAATGTTTTTATTAATCTTAACATTTTAAAAGCACATTTTGTAATAGTGCCAAAATCCTGTATGAAAACAGGTAAACTCCACGAGAGTCCTAGAGAATTCCAGGTAATCTCGTAACAAACGATCCGGGACGTGACAAGTACGTTTTGTTCTCCAGGAAGCAGCAATGCATTTGCCACTGTACAAATTGTCATCATGTGTGTCGTGGGACACATTTCATTTGTGCTGTTATCTGATCTTCATGCGAAAGAGATATCAGATGGTGGAGGTTATTTCAGATATAGGTCGTGACGTAAGCAGGGTATTTGGTGCGGTTTTAATTTGTAACAAGTGTTAGAGGTGTATATATGGGTTTTATTTTAAGTAAAATAAACTTCATGAATGGGTAGATAGATAAATAAACTAAACTTTAAAAAGACCAAAAGTAATACAGTTGCACACAAACTCGTTTTCAATGTAACCATATCTAGATATTAATTTGATAAGTGATATGGATTACGAAAATATATTATATTATGTAAAAATAATATGTACGCACCAAAAGGCAACGTAGCGTATAAAATATCAAAATATAATTACTTGCATTTTTTCCTAAAATTTAAATGCAGATATTAGCCCCAACAGGCAACGTCGCATTTTAAAAGGTGATTTAATTAAAATGTCACTGCAACCTTTGCAACGTAGACAGAAATTGCTATGTTTTGACATCTTCCAATATCCTGTTGAGCGGATTAAAATGTCCTATAACCTGCTTTTGCTATAAAATTTTAGCAACTTAATATGTATACGAGGAAGTACTCATATAGTATAACATGTTTATTGAATAAACAAATAATTTTTATAACGGAATACAATTTAGATATAAACTAAAAAAAACAAATCTATAATCTAAAAAAAAAATATGAAAAATAACTCTTGGCATTTCTTAACAAGGTCGTATTTTCCTTAAAAATACGATATTGCTACGATGTAAATAGTAAGTATAAGGCATAAATAAATTATATTAACGTACTCGTCATACAAAAGGTTTTAATTTAATTTAGTCTCCATAGTTGACGTACACCATATAATTATAATTTCTTCTACTAGCAGTCAAAACCTATTTTGGGTTGTTTGCATATAATTAAAGCATGTCTGCGTACAAGGAAAATTACATGAGAAAATTTACACACCGGAAGATCGATGCACACAAAAATAGCCTGAGGGCAAGCCTGCGATCACGTTGTGTATACAATGCGTTTGATGAAATGTGGGGAAGTGAAAGGTCACCCTCTTTAATATATTGTTTAATACTGTTTCGTCAAAAGAAATGTATATACAATGTTATCTAGCCGCCTTTTTTACTGGCATGTTTAAGGTGGTCTAAGAAAAAGAAAGAAAGATAAATAGTTTATTTACTGCAAATGGCAATTTACATTAGAATACAATACAAATGCTCAAATAAAATGGAAACCTTGATGCAGTGACAAGGTGCTGCCTCAGTATACGATGCAGCTAGGCTGCATCACTGGTCCTCAGGCAGCATCCGATTAGGGTTAGGAACTAGGAGCTAATGTGATCCATTGGGCGATAGTAACCTGAGTATTCAATCTCTGAACGTTACTACGAGAGTGAACGAGGAAATGTTGAATTTCCTAATATTTAGCACACGCCAAATGTAGTTTGAAAAAGATGAGTCAATGTATGCAATACTGTCTTTAATAATAATATTATTAGAGGATGAGAAAATTAGAGGTAACTTGAGAAAGCCAGATGTTGCAAGTTGCTTTAAACTCAACGCCGAATATGTAACGGCTTTTTGTTTTTTCTGAATCGGGAAGAATAGGGGTCCCTGATCTCTGCTTACTCGTCAGTGAGGGAGACCTGATGAGTATGTAATCTGTTCTTGCATTATCGTCTTTAATAGGAGAATATTAGAAAAACCTATAATAGAATATGCTTCTAAGAAACAGGCTCTTTTTAAAGCATAAACTTTCGTAACATCAGGGGGTTTGTTGCAATTTCCTTAGTTGGTACGTCCTTCACACAGTATTTATCGAAATTGGTTGTGAGCAATTCTGGCTCCGTTCCAGTTGTTGGTTATCAGCGAATGGCACTGCAGTCACTGTAAAAAACATAGGTAGCTAAGCTCTAAGGACCTTTTCAATTTAAAGATGATTTGGTATTGTACTTCATATTTTTAGTTTAGGTTTGAATTCCATTTGATTTCTTTGAAAATTAAAATTCTTAATTTATAAATGAAATGTCTTTTAAAAGCTTTATTTTAAAAAAATATTGCAGCCTTTTGCTATTTTCCCTTAACAAACATTTGCAACGTGTAATACAGTAATTAAGATGAAACATAAGATGCACGAGTATTTTTATGTGACATTCAGTTTTAATTTAATATCATCACAACTGTGATACCATTCAGAGAGACCTAGAAAATATTATGATGACTCCAAACTTCTGTTTACCCTGAAAAAGATCAAAAGTTCTGAATATTGATGAATTTATGTTCTCTTTTTCACGGTACTTTCATACTTGAAAACAGAGATGCTTTAAATTCAATCAACCAATAAATTATTTACTACAAACATAACTATCATAATACCTTAAACCCTTCTTACCTTACCTGGTTTCTTAAATATGAAACTTCAAGTTATCCGTCACAGATCCATTCCCTTAAACGAGAGCTTTGCAACAACTATACAAAGTTCATCGCATTAGTTGCAAGAAGTTGCTGACTACGAAACAAACGAAGTTAGGCGCATTGCAGAATGCATGAAACCGCATACTCCGAAAGCAGAACTTGATTTTGAAACATTTGTTACCGATTGCTTTTGTGTAAGAGATTAAGAATATATCTTGTTAGGAACATCTGTTGATGGTTAATAACTAACGAACGGGAATTATCGCGTAAGTTTATATAATAGAATTACCTTTATTTACCAGACGTTTCGGCTACGGCCAGACTTAAAACTTACGCGATAAGTCCCGTTAGTTATTAATCATATGTTGATGAATATGGTAAGATGTCGTGATTTGTAGGGATAAGAAAATGAGCTTAGCGTTGAGTAGGTACTTGAGTACCTATACACTACTATACTATATGATTGAGTACCGTATATATAAAGCTATTTTTCGGTTTTTAAAGTGTGTTAAATGGACATACAAATACATTTATGCAAGGTGATGAATACCAGTGTTGATGTGAGTAAAGCAAAATTGTAAGTAATATTGTCAGGATCGTTCAAGGTGGCGATTGATAGTTTTTACCCCGGTTAGAGAAGTAGAAGCTCAAATATGTGTATTTTCAACACGTCAAGGCTTAATTACAAATATTTTGTTACTAGCAGGTACCAATATTCACCATTTATTGAAATGTGTTGCAAATATTTCATAATCACACAGATCAATTTGAGCTTGTTTTAATTAAATCCAACAGTTCGAATTTCAGAGTGAATTTTAATCAAACGAAATATTTTATCATTCCTCGAAGTAGCAATTTGATATGCATGCTTTAATAATAACGCATAGTGAACATTTTGTAAGTACTCATTACTTTAAATTTGCAAGATACCTACATAAATATATAATCATCTTATAGAAATGACAAATGAAAATACAGGGTAATTTCAGTTATTACAAAGCATTTTTGAAAATAGACACACTCACATTAACCACCATAATTTTTTGCGGTTCAACACAGGGGTTCACGGATACATTTCTACAATTATACAGCAATTCTATGGAACCTTAAACTTATTGTATTACGAAATAGTCAGAATCTAATGTGACAACCATTAGTTCTAAACCGTTTCACCACCTCATACGATATCAGCACTGACTCATACGAATCTTGTTTCCCTCACAATTCGTAAATATTTTTAATTGCCATCATGTATCACGAAAATAATAATATAAATCCTCAGACTGGATTTGTTGTTGTTGATTAATAATTAACAATAAAATTAAACTATATTCCGTGATTACTTTTAAAATACAAACAAAATCCAAGTCTTTATGTGGCGTCTAACATAAGCCCCTTGCTGGTACAATAAAAATATATTTCCATTGAACATTGAGGAAACAATATTATTCATTATAATTGAAACAAAGTATTTGGTTAGTTTACCCCACATTGATTGGGGAAACGAAACTCTACCTTAATATGGATCAGCAACTTTTCCAATATCCACCTCATACATTGT
The DNA here is from genome assembly GCA_030578115.1 of Leucoptera coffeella. Taxonomy (NCBI): domain Eukaryota; kingdom Metazoa; phylum Arthropoda; class Insecta; order Lepidoptera; family Lyonetiidae; genus Leucoptera; species Leucoptera coffeella. Next base: position 58,644 of record JAMBLF010000391.1, read on the forward strand.
AGAGATAATCGCCTACCTTTATCGGTATACCTGTCTTTATATTTTATGATAGTTCTATGGTTTATAGAGGTGCAAATTTTAACATCATACTATGTATTATGCAATTCTAAAGACAATGTACTTTAATGATAACCTATAACTCTTCTCAATACATCACAAACATAATTAACTCAAATCAATAAAAAATCCCGATAACATTTAATTAAATGTATATAATATTGGTATTATGTAAAGTAAAACTGCACCGAAGAAATGCAATAAACTCTACACACATTTTTTGACAATAATATGTCAATTACTACATGAGTTTAGCTTCACATCCAATATATTTTCATTATTTTTTATTCATGCATTACAAAATATTTTCCTGCTTACAATATACCTACTTAAATTAAATATACAGCTCCCTCTATTGTATTTTTTCTCGGTATCAAACAAAGTACTCGCTAAGTTTCTTCACGTCGTATAAAATGAGTAAGCACCTTTGTGTCTCCAAAGTTATATAATAACTTTATTCGAAAGGTCCCCTGAGAATTCCGCCTGGACATCATAATGAAAACAATCTTTTAAGACAACCTTGACGCAGTTCTCAAATCTGTTTGAGTCGACGTAATTCGACGTGACAAGTTTCCAACTCAATGGTCCGGAATAACCTAAGTTCTGTTCGCACATTGTTCGGTGATCGAATTCGGAGACTCATTACCGATCTTGGCATTCCATTTGGAATTTCCGAGTGTATAAACGGAATTTGTAAAATGTACATTTTGTAGATTTAGTAAAGGTTTATTCATATTTAACTATGTTCTTCTTGCGGACTTTTGTAATAATGTAATGAATTAAATAGAGGGTTGTGAGTGTCTAGTAGTTACTAAGAATAATTAAAACAAATTATGTATTGTACATTTTGTTTCAAAATAGACCTAATATGACAAGAATATGATGTGTAATATGTTTTTGCTAGTATAAAATACTTCGGTTATATGACGAAGATAAACATTAGCTTTTGATTTTATAGTAAATTAATTAAACATAAGCACGATAAGTTATTTTACGTATCCTTAAACGTATTTTTTTCGACCAAGCATCGATCTATTTAATATTTAGAATAAGTAGGTACAATATTGATTACAAACTAAATCAATATAGTATTTTCATCACAGCAATATTTTGCATATAAACTTGTCCCAATTTTAAAAATCATGTAGTACTGTTCCTTGTCCCATAAAAAGCCCCTGCATTCAGATATTTCCGTTACAATAAAAAATTAGCACGTACTTTGAAATGGCATAAAACGTAATGGGATCTTCATTAAGTTTAACGGCGCATGTAATACCTAATGTGGGCCATACGCAAATAGCCTGCGTTCCTTTGGAATATTATTCTTTAATGGTAATGTGTGGTCATTTGTACTAGAACATCTGCTTACAAAAACCATGCCATGCTAAAAAATAAAACATATTATATAAACAAATATATTCATTTCCCGTTTGTTCCTTATATATCATCATATCTTTACTGATTCTGATAAACTCTTGTTGTGTTTAAAAAGGAAAAAAAATACTGATTCATACACCTATTTCCTGATCTTGGTAGTTATTTCAATATTTTGTTAAGTATGGCTTAGTTGATATTTGAATCTGCTCTAAATTACGTTTTCCTACTTTTTAAAACATGACCATGACACAATTTATTAATCCTATTATTTTTAATAACATGAGTCTACAATAAAAAAATAGTTTACTTTGGAACTATGATCTTAATCCATTCACTCTTCTTAATAATTTTCAATAACATGAGTCTACAACGAAAATAGTTTACTCTTGAACTATGAGCTATTTCTAACCATTGTTATACCACTACCCAATTAATTCACAGACTACGAACGAACAAAAGAAATTTGATAAAAACAAATCCGTAGCGATTGGTCGAACGGGGGAGGTTTTCGTTCAAGTGGGCCAATTACTGGGCAGGTTAACTAAATTGGAGTCCAATTCCTGCTGACTGACAAGGTTTAATTATCATTGGTACATACATACATATAGGTTTGATGGTTACTATTGTGGGTACAGATTAGCAGTGAAGTCTTTGACGAGATATAAGATTTGTATAATACAACTGTATATTTTTCACTTCAGTTATCCTTCAACATAATCGTGTTTTTTTCTTTTGTTTTTTTACGAAGATGATTTAAAAAAATACTTTGTTATACTGGCTATAATCAAGATAAACAGAGAAAATAATGTATAGTTGATATACAATGTGATAGATAGTAGCAGAAAATTACTCGTTTGTTATAAAAACAAATAATCATTTTGCAATCCAATGTTAAGCGATTTCAATAAAAACTTTTTCGTGGAACTCTTTTTGAGCAAACTTCGTGTCCGATTGAAACACTTTTCTCGTTTCATTTCGTTCAGAGTCCAATACAATAACTGCCAGTGGCTGGGAAGCGACTACAATGGCTGCAAGAGTAAGACCGTCGCCTCAAAGGCATTCCAGGTGGGAACGACCATTTTGTCTGACAGCACCACTTTGTGTGCGTCACTATTTCAAAATGGCGGCAGTTGTGATTTTAATGTTTTTTTGTGCCTCCAAAGAATGTAAGAGGAATTCTATTTTCAAGAACGCTTAAATAGTTATAAAAGAAGAGGTGAATTTGATTAATTGGGTAGATATCTAAATCTAAATAGTAGACCATTGATGTAATACACTGGTGACCGAAACGATATTATTAATATGTCCATTCCGAAACGAAAATTCTCACGTTATATAAGTTATTTAAGGAAAAATACTGTACCGAAATTTACACATCAGTAAGCAATTTTATCAACCTTATATTCCTCAGCTAGTTACGAGATACATTTCATATTTTTTAAGCACACATTACACCCAAGAAAATATGTTAAGCATACCTCCGGCTTTCACGAAACAGTTACCCAACATATCTGCCGTTACAGTAGACGGGAGAATGTGTATGTAGGCCATTAGATGAACATCTGCCACTTTTGGCATTGTGTTCAACATTTCTTAGTCATTGCAACTCGCTCACCCTGAATTCGCAGGTAATGTCAGTCTTAGGAATTGTTCACGTTGAATTTAGCTTTCTGTTAAGTTGTTTAAGTGATTCTTGATAGTATATAAAGTAACAGGATGTTTATTTTTCGTTTTTTATTGTCTAAGAGGCTGAAGTTATACAGCTCTTACCTTTAGCACAATTTGAGAAATTTCAATTCAGGAATCAATCAGTCAAATAATCGTTATCAATTCACAATCCCAGATTATGAGACTTTAATTTTACATTCAATTCTACATGCCAAACTGCCTACAGAGGAGTAGGCGGACATCAAGGATTCCAATTTCTCTCAATCCTGGCAAACTATTTGCTTAGGCCTACATTTCTAGGTATGAATAGCACAAAAATAGAATATAGCAGCACGTTCTTTCTAAGCTTGATACGGAGTTTTGCTTCCAGGCACATTTCGTAGAAGGGTGTCCATCCACTAAAATGACAAACCTACATCAAAAGATTTTGAAGATAAATTATTATAAGACTTTTCTCGGAACATGCTCGTATTTGGTATGTCGAAATAATGCGAACTGGACTTGTGTGACTTGCAATTTTTCAAGGATGGATTACGGGGATGCGTAGTCATCTTTTAAATATAAAATAAATGTAATATTAAGTAAAAATATTGATGTAAAAAACTAATTCCATTTATTTATTATGTTGCTATGGTATTTTTATTAAGTAATTTGTATTTGAGGTGTAAAATTCGTAAGACTTGAATAAAAACTAAAATTCTACTTTACCTTACATTGTTTTTTAGTGAAAGTCAATATACGTAATATATTTAATAAATACTTATTCTTTTTTTAATAAAGTATGGTCTCATGTTTAAACTTACTTTAAAGCTATCTATATCTTATTATATATAATGTAGCTCAGCCCATAAGCCTATCTACATACCTTTTTATCCAAGTACCTCAAGTAATTTCCGAAATATGAATTCAACGGTTGATACCAAATCAACGTGTGTTTTCCAAAATATTTTCGGTGCAATTGCTAAGCGGACTGCGTTTACCTATTTGGTGTTCCGTCAGTCGCTGGAGCAAGTTTTAATAGCTTTCGGTTCCGATGAAAAAGTTCCAATTGTGTGTAACATTGGAGTATACAAAGTGTTCCCTCGACCAAACCCTCGCGGAAACAAAACAAAACATTCGGAATGGGTCAACAAGAACACGGAATTTCTTTTAAGTGTTGGTTAAGTAGAATTTCACAACAACGACAATGGTATTAAATTGTTTATTTTTATGGGAATAGCAGCTTAAATAGGATATTTACATAAGTTCTTTTTCAAATTCAGTAAATAAATGTCAAGAATTTTTTTTTTTACCTTCTACTTTATTATACGTTTTTAAATATCTCAATAGTAGTAGTATTCTTTGTTAGTTAATCTTTGTTTTCAATTTTCTTCTTCTGAAGTAAAAACAGACAAAAAATAACGACCTACTAATTAATTAGCATCGCATACCACACAACACTACGCATTGCTTACACCTGAGCTTACTCGTTAATTCTATTGAATTCAAAATTGTCATTTCACCGCGGAACAAACAAGCGCCGACAGGAAAACGGTTCAAAGCGCAATTGTCAAATTTCAGATGATTGTGAATAACAATGCAATCCGCCGCTCTGTACCAAACCCACGGAGCGTGCCAACCGACTCTTTGCTATGAAGCTCTACACTAGAAAAGTTGCAAATTAGATTCCTCTTCGAACAATGGGGATTGAAAGTTCAGCCATAGAATTTTGGTATTTCTGTGTGCAATTAAATGATATTGTTGTTTTTTAAGCCGAAATATTTTGTTGGTTAAAGTGAAATATCTAAATTAATTGTTATAACGCGCAGTACTGTCTACATTTTATTTAAAACGATTGAAGAAAATAGTTTCACACTATTTTGAAACTTAGATAGTGTCATAACTTATTTGTATTTCTTCTGCAATGAAAACATATGTTTGTATTTTTTTAGGAATTTATATACCCACTTGTCACCAGCACTAATTTTTCTATTTATACATATAAATGCACGTCTTATCAATATCTATTAAAGGAAAGCTAGTATGAAAGATTAAATAACTGTATAATCATTTCCATGTAAGAATAAAAATCCATTATAACCATATTGTCGAAGTGATTTACAAAACAAATGTCACTTTAGCTGTAAAAACTTGTACGTTTTAAGCGGTTGACATTCCCTCGTAACAAAGCGTTGTGCTCTCATAATTAAACTAAATACGGGAAGTTACGACTCGGTCTTGCGGAACAATAGTGGAAGCTTCAAAGCGAATGCAGTGCATTTCATTCCGCAGACTTCTTTTCACGAAATTCGTATATTTACACAACTGTTCATTTTGTCAGGAGAATAATGCGCGTCTGAGACGAGTATGAGTATGAAACTGGCGGTGCTCAAGAAAAATAAAGAAAGTTGACTGTACACTCTCCATCAGTCATGTGGAGTAAAGATTGTATAGTTATAATTTGATGTGTCAGAGACACTTCTTCCTTTTGATTCCTTAACTACTGTGATGTAAAATTGATTGTTTTTCGTTCTATTGGTTGCTGTTTTATTTGTCACTATGGTTACCATTATCTTCTCCAAAATGAAAAAAAACTAAACATATAAGATTTAGAGAACTTTTAATTTATTGGCCATTTTGATGATTGTAGAAATGTATATATTGGAAGCGGAATATATTTTGGTTCTGACAAGGAACTGCAATAACAACACTTCAATATAGTTATCAAGAATGAAAGCTCGTTGGTAGAAGATAGTCGTAGGAGATAGTTTAAAATATAAAAAGTTTGTATGAAACAGAAAAGTATGAAATATATAATTCGTGTGTACCACAATTCTTGGTCAAAGGTTAAATAACAATTACTAAGGTGTAAATGTCCATGTGAAAATGTATGTATATATAAGTTAACTGCTATTTCTATATTGCTCTTTTTATAAAGGACGTACATTACATTACTTCTTCACTACTTGAAGAGAAAATTGTTCCACAAAGTAAGACATTTCGCCCAAAGCTACAAAGAAACGTTAAAGATGCTTCCGATTTTCGTGAAAGGTCAAAATCCCCAATAATACCAGGATAAAGGAAAAGTAACTCAAATATGAACATCTATTGGTTTTTAAAAGAACTCTATGACTTCTGTCAGAAAATATGATGGCCAACAATACCAAACTTTCCTTGCTCTGTCAAGCATGTTATTTCGGGTTTCCTTTGATAGGGTGCCAACGTTTCACCAACTTATTCTCTATTTATCTAGATATAATATTTGTCAAACACACACGCGATACGTCCATGATCCGCGTATTTGGAATAACCTCGAGGCATAACACGATTCACTGTTTCCACGTGTATTTTTTAACATATTAATGTCAGTTGTCCACGCTTCATATGAACATGAATACCTGTTAAAACTCAGGTTTATGGCTATTATGTAGTAATGCCTATTATGAAAAAAGAGTGCTTTAAATACGTTGTCTATTTAAGGTTCAGATGACATAACAGCAGGATTGTAGGAATCTTGTGTAATATTCAGAATCATAGAAATAGACTAAGCGTAAAAACGAGTAGTGTTTGATTTGTTATCTCATTGTTTATAACTATGTTATTGAACCTAGAAGTCGATGGAGTGTCAACGAATATTTCTATTACAACAAAATTAATATAAATAAATAAATTATATCTGTAATTAATAAAGCGACGGCAACTAAATACTGAACAGACTACAGATGAATTAAAACAAATTGCCTATCACTCATCTTCATTATGTTTTCCTTTTTTACGTAGCTTACTAATATATTAAAATTCATTTTTGTCACAGAAAAGACGCCTTAAAGAAATCTTAATAGTATCAGAGCAACTATTCTAAAATCTAGAGTCTTCTTCTTTAGAAACTCAGTAGCAAAGCCACACCAAAGGTCGTAATCCAAATTGCTATTAACAAGAGGTAAAATCCCCTAACGTCAAGGGTTCTATTCGAACTGGCTTTCTAAAAGATATCCCAAAGAATACGAGCAGATAATCGAACGTGGGGCGATGTTACATACATAAACATCTACGTTCAGAATCTCGGAAGGTAAAACAAAAATCTCGGGCTAACTTTTCGTCTCATTTAGCTTGTTTTTGAAGTTTAAATATGTGTTGATTTTTGGGAATATATGTATTTGCATAGGTGGCGGCGAGGACTATATTTATGAATGTTTTAACATAACATACGCTTCACACCTTTTCTATACACACTCAATTTTACTGTGGCGGGTTAGTCAGAGCCTTGAGTGGCCATCATCAAAATTTCCAAGGCCTGTTAGGAATGAGTCACTCAAAGCCTGCGTTTCATTTGTTACGCAGTTCCTTACCTGATAGGTTGTGAACCGTATCGCCGTATATAGGCATTGGCTATTATCTATCCCGAGGGATAGTCAGTTTTCCTTGCGATGTTTTCCCTCACCGTTAGCAACTGTAAATTATGTACGTAAATGAAAAACACATATGTAAATATCGCTGCAATGACTCTTATTTAATACATTGAATGTTTCTAAAGTACTATAGAAAATATACAGGTTTTAATCTAATTTTTGGGTGGGTTAGCATCTGTTTCGTTGAATAGCTTAACCTTTACTATAAAAGGTATAGTCTCATGTATTTCACTAAAAGGTCACGAGCGATACTTAAACGCAATGAGGCATTGTTTTTCTTCCAAAATTGGTTAATAACGCTCTCTTCTCTTAACTCAGATATCAGAGTAATTATAATAATGGCTTTCAAGTTCATTGTAAGCTCAAAATATAATAGCTTAAAATAAAGATGCCTGAAACATTTTCACTAAGCTTAATTATTATTTAACGGCAGGATTTATGTCAGATTTTCAAGTTAGCCGTTCTTGAGTTTAAAACTTCTGATCAATGCGTCCTGAATTTGTAAATATTTGATAATAGATTCATTTTAGTTCCTAGTTAGTTAGTCTCGCCTCGTGTTAGCCTGGGACGGTTCCGTGCTAATCTGGACGCAAAAAATGTCAACTAACTGCCGTTCTTCCTGTTGTCGAAGAAGACAACTAATCTATTAGGTGATAGGCTAGCAACCTGTCACCAATCTCCAATGTAACATCATCACAGCCCAAATATTCATGCTAAAAAGTGACATCGGAAATATTATCGTCTCCAAGGTTCTGTCCACCCCGAAAGGGATTAGAGGACGTGATATATATGTTGTAAGCTATTTTAACATTATTATTACTTACTTCAATACAAACATAGGAACTAAGTCATACTTTTACAGTCGTGCTAGGTAATCTACAGCCGTATATGTTACCTGAACTAAGAAGGTGTGACGCTTAATCCCAAAAGCCTATACGACCTATTGGTTAGTACGGCAATGTGGCACTGTTCGTCACAAAAACTATACAAATAATTGTGTCTGTCTTGTGTATAAATGTATTATGTATAAAAGCTTATTAATTAGAGCTTCTACTATTCTGTTATACTTACTTATTTAAATCGTTGAATCCCTCATAAGGGAAAAGACCTTCTACAAAGTACGCCACCTGAGCCTATCTTGCGTGATGAAACCAATCTCAGTCCATGGTAAGCCAAGACCGAAAGCCTTCTTTTTGACGGATATTGTTTATGAAGCATCAAAATATAATTTAAGTACCTAAAGAATTCTTTATTCACAATCTTACAATGTTTGATACCTTAGTAACTCACGCATTTCTCAGTAGCCTCATAAAATGAAGACCACGTGTGTAAATGTGACAAAACTGATGTTTTCCTTATGTATTTGTCGCACGTTTTTCCATTTTCATGTTCGTGATTTGATTATTATTACTGGATGATGAAATGATATAATATTCCAAGCACAAATATGTGGGACGCACCTGGTTAAATAAATTATAAGTATGTGTTGCTACCAGTGCCTAGTACCTACACATATTTAACAATTGAATAAATGACAATGCAGAGTACCTACATACGAAAAATATAGATATCATAATGGCAACATATCGTATAGAAATTTTGCATCAAAAAGATAATTTTGTCATTTCTATGACCGAAAACTTAACTGCAGCGACATGACATTTGATCATGTACGAGTATATTAATGAATTTATTATTACACAAGTTGCTTTAAATAGAAACAGAATATAATATAATGTTAATGCGTAATTAATTATGGCACTTATTAAAAATGTACACTAAATGGAATTTAAATCCTTAAAATTAAATGTTGATATTTTTGCTGACACTATTAATAAAGTAGCTGGCGAATTTAGGTTATACCTATGTAATAGGGTTTAATACAGTCTAGTGTCTAATTAGTTATAACAATAGTAGCGCTTTGGGTAACTGTAAGCTTCTATTGTAATTATGTAAATAAATAAATAAAAAAAACATATGCAGTACCATATAAATATTTGTCTTAATTTACCTATCAAATAATTCCACAACTATCTTTAGAGCCTTTTATTCCTACATAAACACAGTTGTATTCCGTTTATTCCGCATCAATATAGTGGGTCATTTACCTTCGAATGAGTGTGTAGGTCGGTACGTTAAACAAACGAGCTACGATAAAGTCGTAGTTAATCATGGATCAGGTGTTCTCACGGAATAAAAACATAATGATTTTATGCCGTGTGACTGGTTCGCGGGAATGAATGGGATCTTTTCGCATTCTATTCGTTGAAATATTGCCAAATGGTATTACTAGGTTTCAAAAACAAGCTATATCAATTACATGCTGTACTTGTAATGTAGTTAGACAATAATTTAAATATAATGGTAAAAGGCTGTAAGTTGAGTAATAGAGATCAGTCAGGCTCGTTAAGGTGGCAATCAATAGTCTGCCTATCCCATCAATAGCAGATTTTAAAGCAAATTTAAACTTATGAACTGTTTTTGGCCCAGAGGTTGTCGTTGGCATTCCAACGTGGCAACACTGCCAGTATGCTGGGGCTTTTGCTTCTGGGCGCTAAATTCGTAGAACCTGAAATCTAAAGTGAAGAACTTAAATTTAAATCTACGCACGGCGGAAGCTCAGTATTAAAGATAGTAATAGAGCTGAATCTGAAATTTCTTAGCGCTAACTATCTATTATATATTTTACTGTAACGGAGCTATGCCTCATTTTCGCGTTTATGATGCTGGGCACGTAGTTTAAGACAGTTTTTGTTAAAAAGGAGAAAATCTTTCTCAGAGAAACCTACCTCTATATTATTTTCTCAGAATATCAAGAACATCTAAATTACTTATTTAGACTCTAAGTCTAAGACTGGGTAAATTCAATTTCGACGAAACCAATCACTTAAGTCATTGAAGACGAAAGTTTGGAATATTGATGCAGTGAAGAATTCATATAACTTTTGTAATAGTGTTATTAGTTACTGATATTGTAAATAAACTGCCACCTTACTTAATTTAAGAACTTGTGGTATGGCATTGAAATACAATAAATATTGATACTATACATTCACATCTTTTTTAACCCCTTTCAGGGGTGGACAGAATCTTGGAGACAAGAAACATCTCCTTGGTTACTTATAAGAATGAATATTAGAGTTGGGATGTCAAATGGATGCCAGGAAATACGGAATTCTTTTTACAGCTCAGACTAGCACTAATTTTCATTTAATACCATAACAAACTTTGATACAGTCAAGCTTCTACGAACCAAGGAAAATATATGTTATTTATCTCCATTATAAAACCCAAACTAAAAGCTACGAAACAGTTTAAATATGTATTCAAACATACTTGACTACACACAAAAATAACGAGTGTCGTTTGAGAGAAGTGAATCTGAGTTATGGGTTAGATCCACTGGCAAAATTGGTTTGCTGAAGAGCAATAAATTGTGTGTACTGAACAATAGATCTGTTGTTTCACGGGCAGCTTACCTTTTCACAAAAGCCAGCCATTATTTATTCCATGCACCGTTTTTGCAAAAATAGTAGGTACAATGACTGGACAAATTATTTTAATAAACCTTAACATCAGAGAACCTAACTGGTAAACTTCTTACAAAGCAATGAGTTTAGTAAGTAGTAGTAGAAAAATAGATAAATAATAAAATTATTAGCAAACTATGATACAAAAAAAAACATTACTCATACTAAAATTATTAGTCCATAGGTTCTATTTATGTGTGTGTGTGTTGTAGTGATTTTATCATAAATAGAACCTAAAAATGTATTTACCACGTGTTTAACTCTACTGAGCTAGTATAATAATAATATTGTAGGACGCTGTCACTACTGTATAACCTGTCTAAGTAAAGTCGTCAATCACGTATACGTATCGAATGCACTTTTAATTATTGTTAACACAACAACAAACAAACCATTATTCATTCTACGTTACGTCTTTCTTGTAGTTTTTGTGAATCTTCGTACCGCCGCGGCGCGCCGTTCCGAGTAACAAAATTAAAGAATTAACGAAACTTACCCATCAACTAGTATGAATAGTATGTGCATAAGTACAAAGTTTCTACTCTAAAGTTTCACATCGAATATTACTGCAAATACTCTCAGCTACGTGACGGGAATCCACAAGGAATACATTTAGCTAGTTGGCAAAGATAAAGCGGTACTATGAGCATTGTTATGAGAAAATATTTAATAATAACTGGCATAATATCACGTCGATATTACTTATAAGTCAGGTACGTTTAGGCGTAATATTGAATATGTCTTCGGATGGGCATGAAATATGCAATAGCTTATGTAATATACTCGTAGATGACAAAATTAGGCTGTAGGAACAATCCAATGTATCATATTATGTGGTTATAAGGTCACAGAACATTTACGAACAAAACAAAAGATGGAGGAGCATTTATTGATATTGCATAACTGCGGAATCTGGTGTTATTGAATAAAATTTAAGAAAAACAATCTTGTGTATTGACATGATTTGTTGATTAATATCTATGTCCTGAACAAAATATTTTATACCTTATTCAGCTGTATTTTATTCGTAAAAACACCTATATCGTTCAGAAGGATTTGGATAATTTCAAATATCGTTTATTATAGCTATCCTGTCATCTTATGGTTTAAAATAAAACGTTTGTTGATTAATCACATCTTACGACACGCCAGTATTATCACTTGCGCCATAATAGTTAAGAATATTTTTTTTAATTTTTTAGTAGTAAAATATTCCACTGCGATGAACAGTTAAAAAGGTCGAGTAACCAGTAGTGGCTAACCACGATATGACTCCTATGCTCTGCTGGCATTCCATTGTGTGAGATATTTGTCTTTATTCTGTACACGGTCTTGAAGAATCCCCTTGAGATTGAATTTTGTGTTTCCATTTATAGCTGACCTAAGTTGAGAGTCGCTTGAAAGCTAATCGTGATTATTTTATATAAATGTTGTATGAATTTAATGTTTCGGTTAATTCACGTCGATAGAGGGGACTAGAGAAAAAAAAGTTTTAGGACGATGCACTTAAAAGTTTTAATCAAGTCACAATATTTTGACATTTATGCTATTGCAATTATGAAAGTCAAGAACGGAGACCAAAGAAATATCATGGATATATATTTACAAATAATTAAAAATATACAGAATTAAATCACTGTTTTTAATTACTAAGGAATTGGTTTCATTATGATTCCATGCTATTACAAAAATAAAATATTAAACAAGATACTACAAAATAACTCACATTTAATGAGTTATCATAACATAAATAAGACAAACTAACACAGAGCTCTCCGTAAGCAAAACGAAGTAAGTATTCGCAAAGTTTTGCGGAATCCCAAGAGACTGACTATCAGGAGACGGCTACGTGATTTGCTTAAATATAGGCAATATCCAGTCCACTGAGCAGACGGGATCATGACAGACATTTTCGTACAAATTAAACTTTCCTCTTATTTGAGGCTTCCATCCGTTGGCGACTGTTAACAAGTTATGTTATTATGTTCCATAACATAATGGGAATATAATTCAAAGCGTTATATGAATATATAAGTATTACTTGTGACATTTGTAATGGTGTTTTACTTGAAAGATTTAACGATACGCTGTCTTTGATCCCAAAGTATCGTGTTGTAAGAGACGAATTAAGGAATACGAATTTCAAGAGTCATTTCACTATTACTATATTAATGTCTGTGGTCATAGGGCCTATGGAACCTTTTCAGTCCGCTCGTAAAGTATTATGGAAGATTTTAAATATTAACAAAATCAAACTCAAATATATTTATTAAATGTAAGTACATAATGTTCATTGAAAGTTAAATATTTGCCTGACATTAGTTGTAAAATTTAGGTCTTAATTTAGGGAGTAATCTAGATATATAAACCGTAATTAGCATCTTAATTGAAAAATATCAGGTCACTCTGACTTATCATGAGATTAGTAAAGTATGAAACCTCGCAGAAAAATACTTTAGTAAATAAACAAAATAATATTTATGAAACTTGTTTACTGGATTTCAATAATTACTGTATTTATATGCAAACTTTCGACATGTTTCCCTTAGTTAGTGAAGATCTCAACTAACTCCAGTTAGTGCTAACTTTGGTAATTTGATTCACGAATGTAGCCGGATGTAATCAGTAGTTTGTCATACGTATACATATTCAATCATTTGTAACTGAGTAAACAATGCTTTATAACTTAACTAATATTAATGCTATAACTTGGTATATTAAGAACAATAACAATAAATAATTTTTAATTAATTAAAAATAATTATTTTCAGCTTGTAATTTACTTATAATATGCAATATAATTAATCAAATTTTAGGACATGCTTATATATGTAGTTTGTATGTTGCAGTGTAGTCGCTCTCAACATAAACTGAGTAAAAAGGATTTTCTTTAATTATAGTCAGTAGCAGCTATATCTTGAACATTTACATTGTCCATTGCCAGATGTGTGCTCTGACCAGGAAATGAACATAGTTCATGAATATTAATGAATAGTTTCCACTCATTGACCGCTTCTAACAGATGGGTAGCCAACAAAACTATACAAAACAAAACAAACATAGCTGTAACTTTAATTGAAAGTGTGTAATATGTAGTTCTTTTAGAGAAAAACTAGGTAGTGTACAACGTTTCCTAATTACAAAGATTTATATAATTTTACATCTTTATAAAAAGGCTACGTAGTGATAATTATCTTTATTGAGACATCCACATCAGTTACATACAAAATTTAATATAGAGATCCCGCCACATACGGTGGCAGTAGCCAAACTTGGAACTAAATTTGACGTTTCCGCCATTGCGTGTTATTTTGTATGAAAAGTAAATTTAGTATTACCAGCGTTGTGTTTTTTGCCCACTCTTTGTAATTTTTATGTTTGTTAAGGGTGATTATAATAAATTGATTTCCGGAGTTTCTTGTTAGTTCTTCTCCAAGCTAGGGTCTCCGCTGATCTAACCTCGGTAAAAAATATGTAAAGACAATGCTCAGTGCCATGTTTGAAATAATAGTTTTAAGAGATTCGCGATTTATACTCATGATATAAGATATAAGGGTGTGTATAAGATTGATTGCAGCTGTGGGAAATCCTATGTCGAACAGACTAAACGGTCTATTGCGGACAGAGTGAAGGAACACATAATATATGTAATATATAATAAGAAGGATAAGTCCCGTTAATTATTAATCATGTTTGAAATAGTATAATAAACATATTTTGACTTTGATATATTAATTTGTTTTATTTGAGTTTATAGCTCTGCAACCAAAGATCGTTACAAATGAAACCTATAATGTTTCGAGCCGTATGGCACAGTGAGTGCTAGTTTTGGCGTGTTTACTGGTAACACTGAATTACGCGACTGTGGCGACGCCTCCAACTGCCACCGTATGTGGCGCGATCTCTACAATAAAATTCATAAACAATAATTGGCTTACATCAGTGATATAACGAATAAAAAGTACATTATATTTATTTAAAATATGTTATCACTCAGCTACTTGTGGTAATGTCAAAAGGGATTGAGCTCAAAATATTACTAAAATCAATGTTTCAGAAAAGGTTTAAGCAAACTCTTGCCGTACACAAAGGGGATAGAAAGACGTCATTACGAATGTGTGAATATTATTTAAATCTCTTACTTTTTTTTAGATAGAACTGTTCCAATCGATATTTCAAGAGCATTTTTTATTTCCCATTTGACTGAAAATGTAAGCTTGAAAGCTGAATTTCCCATCGGCGCAAACACTTAAGTTGCATTTTTTGCTGCAATAAAATGTTTTCATTCAAAGGAGTCCTTTCTGCACGTAATTATGTTTTGCTGGAACGTTTCCTTTGAACATAGCTTCAGTGTTAGTTCGAGAAGTTAATAAGTGAACCAATAAATTTCCAATACTCAAAGAATATTTTTTGTGACGTAAAAAGAAGTGGTGAGTATAAGAGGAAAATATTACGAATTGTGGGTTGTGTTTTTGTTTAAGACTGGGGCATAAGAATAGGTATAAAATTTTCTTTTTACAAACACACCATATTCTATTATGTTTTATATTGATTTCAATACAAGAAAACATGGATAATTTGAAAGTTCAAAATTTATTTATGTAATTTGATATGAATTCTCGTAAAAGTTGGAAAGACACATATTATTTGAAAATCTTGTAGCAGATACTTGAATTGGAGTTTGATATGAATCATTTGTTTAAGGGTATTGTATTCCAAAAATAAATTCACGATCTGTCAAAAATCCGAAATTTCTAGCGCAGCGGCGCTGAGTACCGTGCGAGTAAGTGCTGTTTTTAGGGGCCGGACAGAATATTAAATAAATAAAACGTACATTATCTATCTAGCATAAAATAAGCATTGTGTTTTGACAATCCAGACCGACTTCTTAGCAGATATTCTCTGTCGAACGTGACAGATAGTTTTGATCATGACGACGCGCCGCCTACGAATATGTACCAGGGGCGCAGACTTTTAAAGGCGGGCTGTCCTACGAAAAATGTAAATGTCTCGATTTCCATACAGATTTCTTTTGATCCTGATAAACTACTATTATACTGTCAATTATTAGTTTGTGTTATGTAATGTCAATAATGTTTTTGCTGAAATATTGGGTAAGTATTTAAATCGCGCTATCGCGTAGTTGTGATCGTAAATAATAGGATTTTACGGTTGTGATTTATACACTGGTTCTCGTTCTATCACCGAAGTTAAGCACAACGGAGGCGTGGGAAGTAATTGGATGGGTGACCATTTAAATTGTTCACGTGCTGTTGTTTTAGTGAGGGAGCTTGGTTTGGATATGTAAGGACTTAGTAAATCATCTATTGGCTATTGATAATCAGGTAACGATTGGGATTCGACTCTACATCTGACTACCCCGAAAGGGATGTGAATGCATATTTTGTATATAGGTTTTTTGTATTCGTCTGTCGGGTAACGACACGACGCGACGTAGATATATCAATCGAGATCGGCGGCAGCGACGTAATGTGAGCACAGTATTTTGTACCTATTCAGAATTATAAAACTATAAACAGAGATCCCGCGCACTCGTAGATAGTTTTCAGTTACTTTAGTAACTACGATTTAATTATAAGCATTTTGTCACGATGATGTGTATTCTCGGCATACTCAAAACACATACACCTGACCTGACAAAGCGTACCTACCTACTTTATTATTTGTTAATTTGATATAGTAACAGTCTGGCGTATGAAAGTGGTAAGATGATTATTAGCTCTCAGAAACTGTAACTGTCAGCTATTTTTTTACGTTTTACGTTTCAGCTGCTGTAAAATAATAATAATAAATCGTAATAATTAAAAGCAATACCTTGGATATAAGAATGCTATAATAGCTACTTTTACGTTTTGACATATAAAACAGAAACTAATAATTGGTTGTGTAAAAGTGGTTTGTTAGACTCAAGAGAAATCTGTTTGGGAATCTAGAATTTCTTACATGTTTTAGTTTTTATTTGTTATCGAACTTAGTGGATTTACATAACATTTAGTACTTGATATTATAACATATCAAATCATTCTTTATAGCGGTTTGTTTTAAATACTATGAATACATTTGATATCATTTCTAAACAGTGCGTCAAGTTAGTTTACTATGTTCTCACAAATACCTACCACCTTATTCTAAAACAAAATCGATGTTTTGTTATAGAAACAAGTCCGTGTAAAACAATTGCAGCCCCTTGTTTATCTCTGGGATAAATACTTTTGAGGTTACCTTTCTGTTTTAGTAGTGGCCAAGTATGTTTTTATATCTAAAATAAGTTAAAATCAAAGCTAATATAAGTCAATATGAAATCAGTATGATGAATTAGATTTCTTGCAGATAAATTGTTGTTATTTCATTTGTAAATTCTTATGCTATGAGTGACGAAGCATTTTCTATAAATATCGATTCACAAAGCAATGCGGCGGGATATTAGGGGATATTTTATGTAATGTTATTTATGTTTGCGATATAAACAGGTTCCACACTACGATAGTTTCAAAAACACTGAAATAAATCACATCAAACTTGACATAACAAAACAAAATCATAACAAACTTTACTGTCATGGCGGATGCACGTTCCGTGTATCAATTGAATTGTAAACGAAACAAACGCTAATAAATTATAAACAGATTATTCAACAACTTATTATTTATTAATATATATTAAAAACACATAGTCATAAATATATAAAAGTAATCAATATTTAAATAATTAATCACTTGTGGTAAATAATTGTAATTTTATAGTAACAATAAGAAATAGTGTATTGGAACGTACTTGAGTGAGTACTCTAACCCGACTTCCTGTAGGAGTCTGTGAGCCTAGTACTGCGCTTGTATTTTCGTATGGTTTTGAGCTGGAAAAGAACTTCGAAAAATATAATTTCTTCGATTTATGCGTAAAGTTTGACGAGGTAAACAAATACCTACTAATGAGCAAAATTTTGGGCAGTAGGATATGAATAATAAATATGTTTTTTTGGTGCGACCTCCAACTCCGTTATGAGAGCCTAGTGACCGAATTCGGATTTCGATAGCAATTTGTCTCTAAAAAATTGCTCCGCGGTCTACCCTTCTTGAGAGAGATGAGTCTGAGTCGTAAAAAAATCGCAATCTGACCAACTCCCGTTCTTTCCGTATATCTGTCCGGCACCGATATAACCTATTCTGCAGTTCGCCAAAAACTCAAATTCAAGTTGCCAAAGAGCATCTCAAATGTACATTTATGATTTCGAGCATCACAAATGCATACTTAACCTCTGACTACCCTGAATTCGGTCACGGTCGTAATGCATAATATATAGTTATGTATACATAATTATGTATATGTGTGTGTGTGCATATATATATAGCATATATAACCTATCCTGGGGTTCACTAATTGCTGCCTACCTGCTGTGAAGAAAGCTGAAGTGATGTCAGAATGTATCATGTATGTATTCTCAACTTCTTGTCATAATATCCGAAACATCAAGCGGTAAATCAAAATACCTGTCATAGGCATAAATGGCGGAAGAATAAATTTATATCAAACATGGCGTCGCATCAAGTAAAATAATTCTTAAAATATACATGTAGAATAAATCAACTTTAGCAGTTCACTCCGAAAGAAAAAAATCACTTGTAGAGTACCCGCCACATAAGGTGGCAGTTGGAGGCGTCGCCACAGTCGCGTAATCCAGTGTTGCCAGTAAACACGCCAAAACTAGCACTCACTGTGCCATACGGCTCGATACATTATATTGAGGTTTCATTTGTAACGATCTTTGGTTGCAGAGCTATAAACTCAAATAAAACAAATTAATATACCAAAGTGAAAAGTCAAAATATTTTTATTTCAAAATAGGCCCTATCATAAGCTCTCTTTGAAAGTTATTTTATGATCTAAGTACAAATTAAAAAAACTATATATTGACAAAAGGAATATATATGAGTGAAGTGGAAGGGCGGTTACGTAGGGGCCGGCCTAATAAGACATATATGTAACAGTCAGATAGACGCTATATTGAAAAAAAGGTGACGTTAGGAGTACCTATAACCGCCGAGAGTGTATTAGAGAATGTATGAATGTCAATGAAGCGAAAGTGGTCTGTCAGGATCGGGACAAATGGGGATCCGTGATCTCTACCTACCCCTCTACAGGGAATCAGGCGTGATGTGTATGTATGTATGTAAAAAAACTATTTCAAACATGGCACTGAGCATTGTCTTTACATATTTTTACCGAGGTTAGTTCACCAACCATTTCGGCTGCTCAAGATGCCACGTCATGAAGACCACGACCGCTCTGATAAGAGCGTAACGATTGAGAAGAAGAAGTTCAGCGGAGACCCTTGGAGAAGAACTAACAAGAAACTCCAGAAATCAATTTATTATAATCACCCTTAACAAACATAAAAATTACAAAGAGTGGGCATAAAACACAACGCTGGTAATACTAAATTTACCTTTCATACAAAATAACACGCAATGGCGGAAACGTCAAATTTAGTTCCAAGTTTGGCTACTGCCACCTTATGTGGCGGGTACTCTAATATAATAAGCAATAACCTCAAACACCAAAGTGATTACACATTGTTTTCCAAATTTCACTTATGGAACTAAGAAATAACTGATTTCGTGTGATTATCTAGCTGTTTAGCTGTGATCGCCAACAAAATGGACGTGCTCCCCACGCTGGCATTCGCCAAATTCTGATCGCAATCTATTGAAACTAGCGACTCGCGGCGGACGCGTAAACTGTCCATATAAAAATGTATGAAAAAGACGGCGGTCCAAAATTGGGCGTTTTATACTTCCGAAAACTGCAGTATTATGAATAAAACAGGACCTAATATGTTTTTAGTCAAATTATTTAGTATTTAGAGAACCCATTATTGTATATTTTGATTTCAGATCTTACTCCGCGACGAAATAAACGAAAAAATACAAAACCCTGTTTGCGCCATTTTTCTGATTTTTTATCAACTTTATGCGTTTATATTTACGTAATTATTGATATTTAACTCTTGAAACTACTTCAGTCATCAATTTTAGTCTTTCATTATGCTACCTTGAAAGTATGATAGGTGTCAGTAAGTTCTAAATAGGTTTAAACTGAAAAATGAAAACACTCGTTTCGCTCATTTCCGCGAACAATACCCTTAAGGTAAAATGAGAATCATTGACTCTTGATTTCTGCGCCTACTCGCTTAGCGGAAGGGCAGCTAGAATCATTCAATCTCAAACCAGCTGTGTACTTGGCATGTATGATTCTGAATCAAACACACTCGATAAAGAATGTTGTGCTCCGTTCCGTCGGACCGTTTTTATTATGATTTCATTCCTGAATACAATCAACATTGATAGACTAGCTGAGCATGTTATATATTATTTAAAGCAAAATTTACTATGTTATTCAATTCTGAATTTCAGAAGTTATAATAAATTTTTTTTATCAAACAATAATGAAGACACTTGATTCAAATCAAATTTTATAAGTTAAGCTCGTGTCATCTAATAGAAACATTTTGAAAAGAAAAGAAAATAAACTGGTATTATCAATTAGCCTATATCAGTCCACTGCTGAGCGTAAGCCTCTCCAAGGGTACGTCACAAAACAGGATCACACGTGGCCCTCAGCCAACCACTAGCGTTCTTTTTCTGGTCGTAGGTCCACCTAGCAGGGGGACGTCCCACACTACGTTTACCTAAACGCGGTCTCAATTCGAGGACCACTTTGCTTCATTATTAAAATTAAACCCTAATTAAATAATATAACTTTAAAATATCGGTATTTATACAACCAATACTTTTTATTGACTATAATGTTTCATGTTGAAGTTGAGATCAAGTTTCTGAAAGTTGCAAGACCAGTGCCAAATTTCAAATAGCTCTTAAATAAGTAATTGAGTCTGAAACGTCTGCTCCGTTAGTTTATTGAGTAATCTACTGTTCAATTCATTATATAAAATTAAATAAAAACATTTATTGCTATTATTATTATACACTATTAGCCTTACTTACTACACTTACTTTTACAATTACTACCTACATAATAATCAAATATAAAACTGTTTTTTTTTTAAATTATATATGTAGTATCAGTGATTTACGTGGTGGTGGTGTATTGTGGCATTATGTATTCTCATGTTGTTTTCCCACGACAATATATTTTTCAATAAATTTAGATTAGTTTTCACAGTGAAGCTATTTTGTTCGTTTCTGCATTATATTTTCGAACGCTACCATACCAATTAAAATCACTTCTTTAATAGAATAATTTATGTGTATCTAATATGTGTGAGAGAAAAGTAGAAGTAAAATGTGTGACTGTGAGTGTGTAATTCGATGTAGCTCAGTTGTTTGGGGCTTTACTCTGTATCAGTGAGTAAAGGATTCAAATCCCACTTGAGCACGTACCAATGGAATTGAAGTTTAATAAATTTCTATGTATATTTTCGTAATAAAAACACATTTACGATATGCGATGAATACTACGGTGAGAAAACATCGTGAGGAAACCTATCTATATGGTCAAAACATAAGTTCGAGGTGGCCATAGAATTACTACCTTCGCAATTGCGGAGATCGGCTCAAGAACCTCTGACTATCCCGCAAGGGTTAATGGTCGTAAACGTGCTTGTTTTTTTATGTCTATAAAATGTGTCTGATTTCACATTCTTATCATTGCCGATAAATATTTCCTTTTAATCATTACCTTTATATTTCATTGCACACGTGCATACATTTACACAACACATTTTTCAATATCTAAAGTGAAACATCGAGTGGGAGGTGAGTCTTAAAGATAGTTTCACTACAATCCCCTGGGTGGGGTTGCAAGGGTGGTTAGACACAAATTACCCGGATTAAAATGCTGTGGTGCAGGTGCTTTCAGGCTTAAAGAAATTCTAAGCTGGAAAGCAGCCACGGATGCATGCGCCACCGTAATTAGTTTCAACAAAAGATCGCTTTGTAATTACAAATTTAAAGCCGTTCAATTGAATTGGGAAGGGAAATTGTTGAATTGAAAGTGTGCTTGGGGTTTCTAAGTTGATTTAACATTGAACCTAACTTTGTTGGGAGTCAGCCTTTTTAATCCTTTCGCGTAGGTGGAAAGATGCTCTTACTAAATTATAACTTTACTGCTCTGGTTGAGCACGAAGCTTTAGAAGTTATTGTAGAGGATTATTTTATTGCGAAGTACATTTACAAATTATGTCCGTAACAAACTCCAGCTAGGCTAGGACGTTAAAAGAATGCTAATAAGTTGCCGTTCGTCCCAGCATGTCGTAGGAGGCGACTAAAGGACTAGGGTTTAAAGGAACCTATTAGGCGATGAGCTATTAAACTGTAACCTGTTACCATATTAACCATCACAATTTCATGTGTGATCACAGCCCCAGTATTAATACTATTTGTAGGGAAAATAAATTACATAACATAAATATACGCTTCACGACTTGTGTATACACCCTCCCTTTTTTATTATGGCGGGGTAGTCAGAGGTTTGAGTGCCCATCTCCGAAATTTCAAAGGCATGTTAGGTATGGGTCATTCGAAGCCCGCGTATCACTAGATAGACAGCACCCAACGTGATAGGTAGTGAACCGTATCGCCGTATATAGGCACTGACTATTACCTTTCCTGAGGGATAAGCAGGTTTCCTCAAGATATTTTCCCTCACCGTTAGCGACTGTAAATTATGTACGTAAATGAAAAACACATTTAAATTTCATTTATTGGTACATGCCAGAGATGGGATTCCAACCTAGGACCTTTCTCATTAGAAGTCCGAGGCCTCACCCACTGGGCATCAGCCGCTTTTTAAAATAAATTACATTGACTGTAAAATAATTATTAAGTATAGGTACAATAAGAGACAAATAATTGTGTAAAATAATGAATGGACGTCACATAATAAAATGTTAAAGAAAAACACACCATTACAGTAAAATGTATGGATGGAAATGAACCACGACTGGAATCAAGAAAAATAGAGATCCAAGCTCGCCTTTTCGAAGCGAGTGAGATTGCTAACTATGTATGAATGTCGTCGGGAACATTCTAACATTTTTATCTTGGCAAAGTAAGGGTAAATGGATTAACGGGTAGGACTTATTCTACTCCAAAACTAATCACGCTGAGTACTTACCTCTACATGTTTGTTGTGTGCACTTCAACGGTATGTAATATGGATTTACTAGTAACCCGCTCCGGCTTCGCACGGGTATAAAATATATAGCCTACTCCACTATTTAATGGATGTTATTAAACATATAAACCTTCCTCTTGAATCACTCTATCTATTGAAAAAAACTGCATCAAAATCCGTGGCGTAGTTTCAAAGATTTAAGCATACAAAGGGACAAAGAAAGTGACTTTGTTTTATACTATGTAGTGATGATAGTCTGGTATGTAAATATAAATGTCCAAGCCGTATAGCTGCCGTCCCGTAATATTTTAGGCCGTAAAAGAATGCTTTCAAGCTGCCTTTCTTCCCAATGTGTTGGAAGTGGCAGTTAAGTGCAAAGGAATCTATTTAATTTACTGGGCAAAGAGCTAGTAACCTCAAATGTTCCGTGAATGATCACAATCCAAATTTTCATTGTACAATTTGATCTTGAAGATATAATGGTGTCTGTCAGATACTGTGCATACAGGAAGGGGTTAAAGAACGTGAACGTATACGAGTATGTATGCATGTTCCAGCTACTTTTTACAGTATTTTAGTATGATATGAAAGGTGACTAGTACAGTATGAGTTGATTTTAATATAGTACAAGACAATAGGCTAGTAAAATATACTTTAACATAACTGTAAGCATGTTTACCTACATAATATGGTGTACCTGTATTTTGTATGGCACTTAATAAAGTATTTTTTTAATATCATTACCTAATTTCGTATTATATTTGTTATAAGCTATACGATGCTTTAATTGTGAACGCGGAAATAGAAATTTTGTTAGTGCTTTTCCTTGAAATGCATTTTTCCTTCAAAATGAAAGACGGGAAAAATGTGAAATAATTCCATTGAAATCGAAAATATGATTACTTATTTCTAAGACACAATAAAACTAGTCTTTTGCTATTACCTCTATTAATTTCGATTTGGGAAATTGTATATGTTTTAGATTATTTGGGTTATTATTAATTAATCTATTTAATTTCTATACGTCTTTTACTCCATTGTTTTTGTATTTACGACATTAAAAACTCTGACACAAAAATACGTATACCAAAAGCAATGTTTCATAGAGTTGATTTCATACATGGTCCAGTGTTTCGTAAAAGCAATAAATTCAAAATGCTTTCCCTCTATGGCACATTTGTTATAATTCGGATCAATCACCATGTGTTGCGTAAAAATTCATATTTTTCTTTTTTTAACAGGTTATTAATAAGTTTACTTACTTTATTTATGTTCGTTTTAGTAAACGCCTATTAGCCTGTTTCGCTTGGGAATTATTTTTTTATTGTCTTATTCTAAGTTTTTGAAGTACAGTGAAGTCTTATAGGAAATTTTCTCTTCATTGACAAACTGAAAATGGAAAACGAAATTGAGGAGTTGTCCATGGAGTTGGAGAGGATTGAAGAGGTTGTCAATGAGGAAGGCAGCAACTCTAGGTTTTGCTACGCGGATAATGATGGCTACAAGGTAACTATGGAAAGCTTCGTTCAAGATTTAGTATATTTTTTCAAGTAATGATAGTAAAAAAATAAATGAAAACTTATTTATTTCTTGTTAATATTTGAAGGGAAAATAATTTCAAAGGTGTCGACAATGACATGAAGTATTTAATTCGAGTGTCATAGAACAATCTACTGATCAAACTACTACTACAATTTGTTTTACTCCTTCACATGTTCTCACCTACAAACGTATACTACGTGGCTAAAACGTGTACTACGTTTTACCTACATGTTTATCATCTTTTTATGTACTGACCGAGCGACGCAAATAATTTCATCAATTTCCTGGTGGAGCAACCCCTAATTATTGAAATAAAAATACCCATATTTATAATAACAATAGATAACTTTTATGGTCATTGTATTCACTTTGAAGAATCATGTCTGGTATTTGAAAAAAGCATTCTATGCGTATACATGGAACACTACTAGTTAGATAAAATGTTTTTAAAGCAAATTTAAAATTCTTGTCTCAATCGTAGAATGAGGTCGGTCTTATGTCTATCTAGTAAGCAATTCCCAATTGTAGTAAGTAACACATATAATAAATTAATATACTTTATATCACAGGATTGCATGGAAGAACAAGATATATTCTCCGGCCCGTATGAAGATGAGAAGAAAATGCATAAAAATAAATCCAAAGAACACGGTGATGAAAGATACTTCGATTATAGAGAAGGGCGTAGCGAATTTGCTCAATTAGTAAGTAAATACAAAAAACGTATTCACGACCATTAACCCTTGCGGGGTAGTCAGAGGTTCAGGTTTCCATCTCTGCAATTGCGAAGATAGTAATTCTATGGACACTTCGAACCCACGTGTTAACCAGATAGTCGATACTCAATGTGACAGGTGGTCAGTCATGTCGCCATTTACAAGCTCTAACTATTATCTGTTCGACGAACAGATAGGTTTCCTCACGATGTTTTCCCTCACCGTATAATTCGATGCATTTCGTAAATGTGTTTTTATTACGAAAATGTACATAGAAATTCATTAAACTTTATTTCCATTGGGACATGCTCAAACGGGATTTGAACCCTGTACCCACTGATACAGAGCCAAGCCCCAAACAACTGAGCTAAGTCGAATTAAGTACATAAAATTTTGAATATACTCGTATATTACCAGGTAGTAGGTACCACTATGACGTACGAATATACATGCTTAACTATTTCTGAGGTGACAGAAAAGAGGTTCCTAAGACCCATTCGTCACATTAAATCTGCTGTTAGGGTCAAAGGTTAAAGGATTAACGATTTATGAGTGAAATTAACACGATTTTGACATATTTTATACATAATTTTATATCATAAATATACATTTGATTTCCATTGTCCTACGTATCAGGTCTAATTAAAAGACATTAATTAATCGTATATAATATTAGCTTATATAACACAGTTAATTTAATTTGATTTCCCTAATCAAGTAAACGTATTTTTTTCCAGGAAAGTAATAAAAGCTCTTGCAAAGACTGTAACAACGCTCATAACAACTTAATCAAACGTTTAAGGGAAGAGATCGAAGACTTGAAATATTCACTAAATGAGAAATCCACTCAACTGGAGGCGTACAGAGTGAAGGTAATATTATAATTAGATGTATAATAATATATAATATAATATTTCAGGACATTATTACACCAATTGAACTAGCCTCTTGCTAAGTACATTTAAGACTTGTGTTAAGTTAATACATAGATAGATACATTTATAGCATATATAATCAACGACCAGACTGAAAAGCAGAAGAAAAGCGTAGTTCTTAACTCTGCCTCCACTGGGAATCGAACTCGGGACCTCACGATTAGCGTTCAGGCGGCTAACCGATCGCACCACGGAGGTCGTCCTAATCTATATAAAGTGCTTTAATTGTAATAATTAGATATTTTTAAATAATCGTATCGTAAAGTATTAATATATGTGAAAAGTAACTAAAAATGCAAAATACATACGAAACAATTGTACAATACTCAGTGTGAAAAAAAGTATAAGAATTTTCAACATTTACATCGTTATAAAATTTACAATGAAAACTATTCAAATTGATTGTTTGTAACTGTCGTAAATAATAATAATAATGTTGGACACTACTACACGAATTGAACCCCTTTGTAAGTTTATTTAAGAATTGTGTTAAACGTATTAGTCAACATAATATTTAAGAAATATACATATAAACTTATTATAGTTCAGGTAAATATAAAATAATTTAAGTGAATGTCCACGAAACTATATTTCAGGACAGTTTAAATATTATGGTAATATTATTCATTTCAAATGTATGGTTTTCAGTATATTCAGTCTTCGCAACAGACGGAAGAATATAAAGAACAACTGAATTTGGCTGAATATGAAAACAGGCAAATTTCGCAACAATTGCGGCTAGAGTCGCAAAGAGTAAAAGTAAGTTACTAGTATCAGAACAACATAACAAACACTTCACGACTGTGTTGGCACACCCTTTTTTTTGTTAGTATCGACTATTTAGTTGAAATTAATAATGCTGTATAAAATTTTACATGTGAAACTTCAGTTTAAAGTATAAAAAAATATAGTGAGCTCTGTATTTAATTGCTCTACCAAGGGCAATAAATTCTGACGGGATTTTTCTCAAGAGGCGACTCAACGTCTAGGAAGGAGTAATAATAAAAAAAAAACACAAACGTGATGATCATATATAGATGGAATAACAAAGTTACACTCTTAATACCTATTTTTTGAATTTTGCATAACCATCCCCTGTCATGTTGACTAGATATTGTATAATTGACATATCAGTACCTATAACCGCAAAGTCAATATAAATGGATAAAAAGTATCAATTTGGAATCTTTGTTTTTATCTACACCTTTATAAGAAAGCATGACATAATTTGAAAGGATCGTAGGTAAAAATTTATAATGATACGAAAGATTTCTATTCAAAACTTCTTCTCTTCTAACTTCTACCAGCAACATTTCGAGAAGAAGCTCCAGGACCTGGCGAAGCTGCCCCAGATCTTGAAGTGTACCAGCATCCAGATGCAGGAGGCGAAGAAACTGCAGCGCTTGGCCGAGGACACCTCGGAACAGCTGTCGGATGAGCTGTCTCATCTCAAGGAGAAGGTAATCTTTAGACTTTTTTCGTGTTTTTAGTAGAAGAATTAATAGGTGTTGACGTGGAGTTGATTCTAAGGTAATTATTTTAAAAGGAAATGATAGTGTCGGTAGAGACAATTAAAGAAGTCTGGTTTTTTAAGTATTTGTAGGTAGTAATTATTAATTTGGTAAGAACATATATTGGTGTGTTGCCCTTTTGTGGTTTCGTCATAATATCAGCGTAACGATTGTCCACCATTCGTTATACTCCAAGCTGAGACAGAACTTTTTTTACACCACAATGGCACACACAAGAACTATGAGTGTTCGTAATAAAATCTGTGCTATTTATAAGTTGTATTTTGTCTTCGTGAGTCTAGCAGTTGTGAAATTAACGTTTTTATTATTATTATTAAGTATGTTACTTCATTTTAACAAAAAGTCTAGCATTGCAGTTACTAAAGTTAATATTGACAAAATTACATTATTGATAATTTTGATGAAAATTACCCTGGTGATTGTTTAAATAAGTTCTAATACCATAACTTTCAACTCTAAATCTCACCAACTATAGTTAAAGACTTTCATTCTCTCATTTAAAAACCTTTAACACTTCCGTCATTATTCAACCTTATTAACGGGAAGTAAATTTAGCTTTCAGATGCAGTGAATGCCTTTAGCGTGGAGAAAACTGAGCGATCGCATGTCCAACAGGAAAACCAGTCCTTGAAAGTGTCTTTGAAACAGAAGAATAATGACATAAGTTTCCTTAAAAGTGAATTGGACCAAGCACGGTGAATTACATTATTGTTTACTAAAGATTGTAAATTGATTATAAAATTTGTTACCGTTGTTACTCGTACTTATAAAAGTTAAGATATTATATATAGTACATCATACATACAATCATATTCTTGGATAAAAAGAAATTTTGTCTTAAAAATTGAAAAAAATTGAAAATTGTGGTTAGCAACTAAGAGATAGTTTAATGATCGAGCTTTTAAGAATGAACTATCTAACAAATTCTATAGCTCTCAGTTCTAATTTATTCGTACGAGTAAAATATTGCAATTTAAAGTTCAAGCTTCACTATACATAAGCGTCACCCCACTAATTAATAATAAATATCTTTCTACCATTGTAGCGACAAAATCAAGAGCCTCGAAGACAAACTAAGTGACGCCACGACAGAACTAAGCAACATGAAGATGGAGTTAGAAGAAACCCGGTCGGAGTCATCTAGAAGCATCAGCAAAAACCAACAGCGTTCCGATGCGAATACGCGATACTTGCTAAGTCAAATATCGGAGCTAGAGAAACAACTCGCGAGGAGTCGGGCCCAGATACGAGCTTGCATTAAGGAGAGGAACGATGTAATTAGACCGTTTCTAAACACACTTATAGACACATCAGCATCCATTTAACCTGTATATACATGTGTGGCTACAGAATGATAGGCGAAGGTCTTGTATCTTGATTTTATCGTCAAAAGAAAACATTTCCGTTTCATTTACAAGTAGACACTGCTTTATATGTACATACTCGTTGGTAATACTTGGTGGTAACTGGTATTTTTAACATATTATGGCTTCTACTTACTTACTACTTACTATTAAACAGACTTTTTCATAACTATTTTTTTACACATAACATATTCAAGCCATTCTTAGATGCAGTTCCAATTCTAGTCTCTCTTTAAATCATACATACATATCACGACCGTTAAACTATTCCATACAATCAGATGTTTGGGCAACTACCACTATAAGTTAATTTGACTAATCTCCTGAGTTACCACATAGTACATACCCAACGTGATAGATTTTACTACTCTAGTATGCAACTAACGCTAACGAACGGTCGCAGAAACTGAGTATTATATATCAAGAGGGATAGAATCGTTTCCTGGTATTTTCCCTCACTAAACCAACAGCACGAGATCATTCAAGATCGTTACCCTTCTAGATAATGATTCCGAAAACCATTGTGTAAGTTATATAACAAGAACGTTGTTTTATCGAAGCTACATAAATTCCTGATTTTTTTCATTCAATCAGCTTGTTATTCATTTCCATTGCTTGACATAAATAAAATACGATCACTTGTGATCCAGTCACTTTCACCGACCATTATCAGGTAATGGATATTGGGTATCTGGCTTCTGAGCATTGTATACTTACTACGTTAGCCGAGGTGCAGCCTACATTCGAGAATCACGTTAGAGATATATTTAAATTCAATCCCTTTTTGCTTACAGACTAGATCAAAGATGCACGTCCAAATAAATAACCTCGAAGATAACTTCCGAATGTCCCAGGAGCGATATTTCATGCTCCAACAACAACTCCTGTCGTTAAAGAAAAATTGTCCATTTCTATTCAATGAAGCTGATAAATAAGCATTCTTTTAAATAAATTATGTGGTTAATGATAACTTGTTTCATTTATGCTATTATATTTTGAAATAATGCACCGCACAGCCCAGTGATATTAATACCTTTTTAAACTTATATGCTTTTACCTATGTAAAAGAGTGTCAGCTCTGTTTAATCTATATTGCACTAGAGATCCCGCCACATAAGGTGGCAGTAGCCAAACTTGGAACTAAATTTGACGTTACCGCCATTGCGTGTTAGAGATCGCGCCACATACGGTGGCAGTTGGAGGCGTCGCCACAGTCGCGTAATTCAGTGTTACCAGTAAACACGCCAAAACTAGCACTCACTGTGCCATACGGCTCGAAACATTATAGGTTTCATTTGTAACGATCTTTGGTTGCAGAGCTATAAACTCAAATAAAACAAATTAATATATCAAAGTCAAAATATGTTTATTATACTATTTCAAACATGATTAATAATTAACGGGACTTATCCTTCTTATTATATATTACATATATTATGTGTTCCTTCACTCTGTCCGCAATAGATCGTTTAGTCTGTTCGACATAGGATTTCCCACAGCTGCAATCAATCTTATACACACCCTTATATCTTATATCATGAGTATAAATCGCGAATCTCTTAAAACTATTATTTCAAACATGGCACTGAGCATTGTCTTTACATATTTTTTACCGAGGTTAGATCAGCGGAGACCCTAGCTTGGAGAAGAACTAACAAGAAACTCCGGAAATCAATTTATTATAATCACCCTTAACAAACATAAAAATTACAAAGAGTGGGCAAAAAAACACAACGCTGGTAATACTAAATTTACTTTTCATACAAAATAACACGCAATGGCGGAAACGTCAAATTTAGTTCCAAGTTTGGCTACTGCCACCGTATGTGGCGGGTACTCTATTTTGTATGAAAGGTAAATTTAGTATTACCAGCGTTGTGTTTTTTGCCCACTCTTTGTAATTTTTATGTTTGTTAAGGGTGATTATAATAAATTGATTTCTGGAGTTTCTTGTTAGTTCTTCTCCAAGGGTCTCCGCTGAACTTCTTCTCAATCGTTACGCTCTTATCAGAGCGGTCGTGGTCTTCATGACGTGGCATCTTGAGCAGCCGAAATGGTTGGTGAACTAACCTCGGTAAAAATATGTAAAGACAATGCTCAGTGCCATGTTTGAAATAGTTTTTTTACATACATACATACACATCACGCCTGATTCCCTGTAGAGGGGTAGGCAGAGATCACGGATCCCCATTTGTCCCGATCCTGACAGACCACTTTCGCTTCATTGACATTCATACATTCTCTAATACACTCTCGGCGGTTATAGGTACTCCTAACGTCACCTTTTTTCAATATAGCGTCTATCTGACTGTTACATATATGTCTTATTAGGCCGGCCCCTACGTAACCGCCCTTCCACTTCACTCATATATATTCCTTTTGTCAATATATAGTTTTTTTAATTTGTACTTAGATCATAAAATAACTTTCAAAGAGAGCTTATGATAGGGCCTATTTTGAATAAAAATATTTTGACTTTTGACTTTGGTATATTAATTTGTTTTATTTGAGTTTATAGCTCTGCAACCAAAGATCGTTACAAATGAAACCTCAATATAATGTATCGAGCCGTATGGCACAGTGAGTGCTAGTTTTGGCGTGTTTACTGGCAACACTGGATTACGCGACTGTGGCGACGCCTCCAACTGCCACCTTATGTGGCGGGTACTCTATATTCAACTATCTAGAGTACCCGCCACATACGGTGGCAGTAGCCAAACTTGGAACTAAATTTGACGTTTCCGCCATTGCGTGTTATTTTGTATGAAAAGTAAATTTAGTATTACCAGCGTTGTGTTTTTTGCCCACTCTTTGTAATTTTTATGTTTGTTAAGGGTGATTATAATAAATTGATTTCCGGAGTTTCTTGTTAGTTCTTCTCCAAGCTAGGGTCTCCGCTGATCTAACCTCGGTAAAAAATATGTAAAGACAATGCTCAGTGCCATGTTTGAAATAATAGTTTTAAGAGATTCGCGATTTATACTCATGATATAAGATATAAGGGTGTGTATAAGATTGATTGCAGCTGTGGGAAATCCTATGTCGAACAGACTAAACGATCTATTGCGGACAGAGTGAAGGAACACATAATATATGTAATATATAATAAGAAGGATAAGTCCCGTTAATTATTAATCATGTTTGAAATAGTATAATAAACATATTTTGACTTTGATATATTAATTTGTTTTATTTGAGTTTATAGCTCTGCAACCAAAGATCGTTACAAATGAAACCTATAATGTTTCGAGCCGTATGGCACAGTGAGTGCTAGTTTTGGCGTGTTTACTGGTAACACTGAATTACGCGACTGTGGCGACGCCTCCAACTGCCACCGTATGTGGCGCGATCTCTATAGTCAACTCAACCATCCACCTTGACTCTATGAATTCCTTTCGTGACCCTCTCTTCACAGATCGGTAAAGATTTTCAATCGTTTAATTGCAGTATGTTAGAGCACCACCATCATTTGCAATCATGAGTAAAATACTCGATGGTCGATTTTTTTATTTTCGCTTTTTTTCGTCAGTATTAATTTTTTGACATTTATCATTGTTGTAATTATTCTGAAAATTTTAGTAAATTTCTATTTTTAGATCAAATTATTGTCTTTTGTAAAATGTATCAGTGTTAGTTCTAATCGTGGGTAAGTACTTATTATTCTTGTAGTGTATGTCATCCCCCTGCTCTTAATCCAACTAGTTGGGGTTGGCGCAACATAATCCTAGCTTCCATACTCTTCTATCAGCTGTCATTTCTGCCGTCACTCCCCTAACTTTCATATCGTTATTTAAACAGTACATCCATCTTTTTTTTGACCTTCCACTTCCAAACACTCATAGATATTGTGCTCTTTGTTTTTATGTTATTGTATTTTATTTATAGTGAATGTTTCGCTTAATAAGCTTGCATTTACTATTAACCAAAATGAGTACAGGACGACTGTGGTTTATTATGTTGAGGGAACATTATGTCTGATATTCTATCTGCTATTCTTGATAGAGATGTCATGCACAGGGTAACTGATTTTCGGATTCAATAATAACAGTCTGTTTTAATAGACAGCTATAAGTGTCAACAGGCTGGGATGGAATACGTGTTAGCTGAAAACCATAATAACAAACACAAAAACTACATTCAGAATGGACAAAAGTCTGTATCTGTTACTCGAAGCGCTTACTACCTGTTGTTAAAATAAAATTGAGCTCAATGTAGCCACTACAAAATACCAACACGAGACCTATCCACATAAGTTGTGTAGTGAATGTTGCTTTAATAATATGAAACATTCCATGATTTAGTTGAAGACCAGATAAACTTATGTGTTTATAATAATAATTTCTTAAAATTATTTACAGTTTTGAATTTGGCATCAGAACACAAGACTAAGTAACAAGTATATTCGTGATGGAACACAACGGAGACTTGATTGCCTCCGAGTTAGCAGAAATTGAGAAAAACATTGGCGGAGGATACCCTGTCACTATAGTTACTACTACAACAGTCGATAAACGACAGGTAATTAAACAAAATTATATGATTCATATAGTTTATGAACTTTTTAGTCCAATTAATAGATATACATACATACTAATGCATTCTTATCTTTCAATCCTTTCTGGGTGGATAGATTAAAAAAGAAACATACAATCACGTCATTACATACCTTTTTGTGTTATTCCTCTCGTATAATCCCGTCGGAGGCATGACACTGTAATATTATCGAGGTCACTTTTAAGCATGAAAATAAAAGTTGTGATCTCATAGAACATTGATGATTCATTTACCCCTTGTTTATAGTAGATTTAATTATGGCGATGTAACTTTTATTTGATATGTGCTTTTTATAGGGTTTTTTTTTTAATTCTTAATTAAGCCATTCACCACTAAGGTTACGTTATATTCAGGAAAAATATGACGATGAATCGGATGGTCGTGTTCTGATGGCGTGGTCGTTTTACGAGAACATGGCACAGAACAGTGAGATGAGCGAAATTGATGCAAAAGACAGAGGTGACAAGAAAGATTTGGACGAAGATAAATATTTGGTTCCCAATGGCTCGGTACGATATTTTGTTTATTATTATTATTTTGGAGCAGTGACATTTGATGTGGCATACATGTAAATTCGATATAGCGATAAGAAAAATATACAATATTTGATTCAGCCCATAAAACGACGTAGAAATTCGACGTAGCTCAGTTGTTTGGGGCTTGACTCTGTATCAGTGTATACAGGGTTCAATTCCCGATTGAGCATGTACCAATGGAAATAAAGTTTCAAAATTTATAAGTGCATTTTCGTAATAAAAAAACACTTACGAAACGCATCAAATACTACGGTGAGGGAAAACATCGTGAGGAAACCTACCTGTTCCCCGAAATAATTAGTGCTTGTAAATGGCGACATGCCTTACGATCTATCACATTGAGTACTGACTCTATCTGGTCAACACGTGGGTTCGATCTGTCCATAGCTGTTATGTTCAATTCCCCCTTTAGCATATACCAATGGAAATAATAATAATAAAAAAAAATATATAAATATCCTGAATATACATTTTTTTTTATTTACAGGAAGATTCACGCGCTTGTGTTATGAAATGTGATACGTACAAAAGTCAACTCAGAGTATTTAAAGAAGAAATTGATGATTTGAAATTGGTGATATGCGAAAAGTCTAATCAACTGGAGGAATATCGAGCCAAGGTTAGTTCTTGTAGTATTGATATGATAAGAAGCTAGTTGCTGTAATTATGGAATACTTGTACCAGAAATGCAATAAATATATGTATTTTGTGAGAAAAAATAGTAGTCTTCGATTTTTACTTAATTACTGTCGTCATCTGTAGTTAAACGATGGAATTTACAAAATATACGTATAGGATCCACATTTCCATTAGAAAAATTACCTGCACATTGCTATGATGATCGTGGTCACATGTTTTTGTTAATTTTTTTGTTGTAAATACAATTCATAGGGAATTATTACTTCTTAAAGCATAATTCTCGCTTCGGCGTGATTGTAAGTAATATCCTTGTCTCTATGACATTAATGCTGGTTCTATAAATACGTAGCAGTGTAGTTAACTGGAAAACAAGGCTGCTCTTATTAAAACGTAGCGATGTGGTTAACTGTAAAAGGGATATCTGTTTATGCACAATGCAAACATACATTTACGTGCATACATACATTTCGGTGTGGAAAAATTCTCGGAGACATTAAATTTTCTTGGCCACTTTTAGCATTCATGTAGTGGTTGTGATGAAATTCGGGGATAAGACACGAAATGTATTTAATATGACTGCCTCGGTTTTGTCTAAAGTTTCACTATTAAAAGTTTGGTTGGTTTTAGTACTTGCAAGCTCAACAGCAAGCCGAAGAATACAAGGGTCAGATGGATGTGTACGAATACGAGAGCAAACGTAACGTACAGCAGATGCAGATGGAAATACAAAAACTTAAGGTTTGTATCTACAATTCGCCGTACTCGAGATCATTTGAAAGTTGAACAGTGTTACTAGGTGTTATTCAGCTCAGATGGTTTAAATGGTCATTGATATTATTTAATAATGAAACTAGCTGCCTTATAACTCTTTGTTTGTATATATTCTAGTTATATTTATATATGGCGACATATGTATGGATACTGTATGGACTCTGGACAATGCCTCGATTTAATAACTCCTTTCTCACTGTAAGCATATTATCGGAGCTGCTATGACTGATTAAATTATAAATGTTGTTATGCTAAATAGTAACTCAGGCTATTTTATCATGTCTCCAAAGTTTTGACCACCTCGAAAGGGAATAAAAGACGTGAATATATGTATTTTTATATTCAGACCTTAGTCATAGTTGTTGGATATAAACGTACGAGTAGTAAGTTTTGTCAATAACCCTTCTCACCACGTAGATGCAGTTTCAAGACGAATTGGAAGATTTGGCTCCCCTACCGGAAGTTCTCAAATGCACCAGCATCCAATTACAAGAAGCGAAACAACTTCAGGAATTAGCCGAAGAAGGTTTCAAGCAACTATCCGAGGAGCTATCGTATCTGAAGAAAAAGGTATTTGATTTGGACTAACATGTAATTGATACGTAAAAAAATCGTACGGTGAGGGAAAACATCGTGAGGAAACCTATCTGTTCGTCGAACAGGTAATAGTTAGTGCTTGTAAATGGCGACATGGCTTACTGCCTGTCACATTGAGTACTGACTATCTGGTCAACACGTGGGTTCGAGGTGTCCATGCTACCTTCGCAGTTGCGGAGATGGAAACCTGAACCTCTGGCGAACCCCGCAAGGGTTAATGGTCGTGAATGCGTTTTTCTTTTTGTCTTTTTTGATACGAAAAGTTATATATGTATAGTGCTCGCATGCCTATTCGTACTGTGAAAATCTTGATAAAACAATATATTACATTAGCTTCAGGAAAGTATTACAATTGGGGTTATGAAAACATTGATTTCAATTACAACATCATCAGCCTTAGTTTTGCTATTACAGCAGTTTTTACCGAAACTTGGGCAGTGTCTGAATCTAAATCTAATTTACATTTAGATTGTCTAAGTGCTGTCGATTTCGGTGAGAGAATAAATATAAGTAAACCTGCCTATTTCTCAAAATAGGTAATAATTAGTATACCTATAAGGCAACATGGTTCACCAGCTAATTTGCTTGACGTCTACTAACGTTCTAGACTAGCTACTAAGTGAATGTCTTCAATTGGCGTAATCACAGCAAAGGTCGCAAAAACGACAGATCATTTCACTTAATAAATCTCTCCAACAGCCAATAAAGACAAAGTAATGATGATCAGTCATTTTGTGTACATCCAATAACGGTAATAGGTCAATGTACGCATTCTGTCTTGGAGGGCAAACGTTCCACTAAGAACTACTGATTAGACGTGTTTCAGGGTGTAATAAATACGTCTTAATATTATTAAGTTTTTTTTCTCCACTTTTATAGAATCCGGAACCTTGTTTTTATTTACTGGAAATGAATTATGAAAGTAGTGCATATAATTTATGATTTTTTATTCTTATCTGTTTTCAAGTATATAGATTATGCTTTATATAATATGTAGTTACATTGTTTTACAAATTTAGATTTATTGTCTATTTTAGCTCATTGAATCAATAAACAATTTGACGCAAGAACGAAAAGAAAAAGAGCATTTGAACAAAGAAAATGAATCGTTGAAGCAATTCATAACACAACTGAAAAATGACCATATGCTTATTAGTAAGGAAGCGGATGAACTAAGGTATTTTTTTAAAACATAAAGTGTTTGAAACAACTTTAACTTTCAACATATCAACAACATATCGTACAACAAAAATGTATCATACTGATTAACCTATTTCTACTTAAAGTAATGGACTTGGTACGTAATATATAACACAATTGAAATTCATCGGTCCTGAATTTAAACTTATAGTTACAGCCAAATCAATCATCATAAGAATGTTGTTACTTTTGGTATTTTATATGAAATTTATAATTTCGTAGATTTGATATTATTTATCTAGATGCCTTTTTACCAGCACATCTCACAATTGCTCCTAAGCTATAACACGATAAATTTATTCACGTATATTTAAGTACAAACCCATCTATGTTTCAGAATGAAGTACCATAATGCACAAAAGAAATTGGCAGAAACGAGCGACGAACTGAAAAGGGTAATGATTGATCTCGAGGAGGCACGCTCCGATAATTTGAGATCAATAAATCGGTACAAGGAAAGAGCAGAGCTCAGTCGGAGATCGCTTCTCACACAGATTTCGGAATTGGAGAACCAACTGGTCCGGTGCAGGGCGCAGGCGAGAGCTTGTGTTAAGGAGAGGAGTGAGGTAAATAGTACAAGTAAAGTTTAGGACACTATGACAACAATTATTGAACTAAGTCCTTGATAAGTTTAATTGGGGCGTGTGTTAAGGTTACTAGACAACGCATATTCATGAAATATATACTTCCAATAGGTAGATAAATACATATAAAGCATATAATTATGTAATTATGTATTAACGACCTTAATGGAAAGCAGAAGAAAACCGAAGTTTTTAACTCTGTCTATACCGAAAAATTTAACCCGGGACCGCTCTTTTGACGTTCAACTGTTAGCCGTGGTTACGCCACACAGTAGTTGACATAAAAATGCATTGTAAATGTACAAGTCTATGCGGGGCAAACTGAAGTTGTATTAATATTAATTAGCAAACGAAAATATATGACGACCTCCGTGGCGCGATCGGTTAGACGCCTGAACGCTAATCGTGAGGTCCTGGGTTCGATTCCCGGTGGAGGCAGAGTCAAGAACTACTTTTCTTTTGCTTTCCAGCCTGGTCGTTGATTATATATGCTACATTTGTATTTACCTATATAATATGTATACATTTCTTAAATATACGTTGACTAGTACCCTTAACACAAGTTTTAAATGTACTTAGCAAGGAACTACTTCAATTGGTGTAATAACGTCATACAATATTATTATTATTATACATAGAAAGTAAAATTTAAACAACAATAAGATAGAGTATTTAAACAATAATAAGTCAAAATACAAGAAATATTGTTTGTAACGTTCTTTAGCCTTTTAAAGATAATTTAAATTAAGTATACCATAGTGAAATAACTAGTGTATTTCTTGGAGTAGGAATGATAGTGAGAACATGTCAAGTTGGTCTACCACATATCACGTTGGAAGTTCATAAACATTAGTTTCATAACTTAAATTAATTAATTATGTATAATTATACATATCTGCTTGTCACTATGTTCTTAGGTTTTCTAGACTATCAGCTAGCATTCAAGAGTCGTATTCGTTAAAAGATACCTATATGTCTACTCAATACGATGTTAGTGATGTCAAATTTTTTATTCTACTATTTATATCGATAAATATTTTTCCAATTTAAAGTGCCAGGAAAATTCCCGTTTGCTTTTGAAATTTTCATAAATGAAGATTCATTCGCTAAGGGTGCTGGGAAATAGTGGCAATTACTAGCTTTTGCTCCACGCTGAGACATGACCGTTTCCACGGAAAATTATTATCTGTCATTCGACATTTAAAATAGGAATTCTGTTATATTTATAGAAGTTCAGTGGAGTAAAATATCGATAACTGCTTACAGAAATTAAAATGTATTTTTGTGGTTATAAATACCTACACAATTTAAATGTACAAACATAAATTAAACTCTAAATAACAATTGTACTGATTCCAAAATTATTATCAAAAAACCAATACAAACATACATATTTAGCTAAATAAGGTTCACGTATTTAATAAAAAATTTTTAGCATGTCAGGTGGTAATGGTTCCGTGTATTCATATTCAACCGCTGATTAACCACTCTAAACAATAAATAGACTAAAAAGGAGCTCCTCATATTTTTCCAATAGTCTCTGTATAGACGTTTCATAATAATATATTATTTAAAACAATATAGTTTTATTAAATGCACTCTGATACACATTTCTCTGTATATTAAATAAATGAAACTGTTTACGATTTCAGGGAAGACAGATAATGCAAATCCAAATCGCTAATCTACAAGACAATTTTGTAATGGCTGAATCTCGATTCTTGGCGCTTCAGAACCAAGTAAATGCGCTCAAGAAAGACCTTTGAAGTAACATCCAACAATATTAAAAAAATGTGTATGTTGAGGAAATTATAAAGTGATAAAAGACGTTACATCACTAGTGATACACGTGTGGTAACGTTGAAATCCGATGTATAAAATTATTGGCAGTGAAAATGTAAGTTGTTCATGTTACTTTGATCCTTTTGTGTCGTAGTTTGTGTTTGTTATAATTGTGTGAGAAATATCAAAAGTGAATTATACGTTTTATATATTCATGAATCGTTTTATTGTTTTGTATTTATTAAGTGTTTTTATTTTGACTTTCAATAATGGAAACTATATAAATTTATAGTAAGTCTTCGCAATAAAATTGTAGGCAACGTGAAACCATTAACCTACGTATAGACACTATTCTGTCACTCTCTCTATATCTATGACGTATGGATATGAATATGCCAACGTATTCCAATGTATTCAAACTCCTAGAGTTAATATTAATATTTTTTATACTTCGCTACGTAATATTTTTCGTGAAGAAATCCTAAAAAAATAAACTTTACGGTGGTGTAGTTAACAATGAATGCTACCGACTAACATTTTCCAGAAAGTTATTAAGTGTGAGTGAAGCTAGATATATTTGTCAGGATCGTTCAAACACGTTTCAAACAAGTCTATCCTCTTAGGCAAGTAGAAGCGTGTAGCGAAGTAGAACCTATATCAGGTTTGTATGTAAATGCTTCCGAAAACAATTTTCAGTAATACGCTTCCTACTACCTACACAACATTATAAATTACCCAGTAGTAAGTGAATTATCCCTTACAATTGATTTCACATTATTGACAGTACCTTTTCTTCTCTAAGTAAGAAGTTATTGGTTCACCCACCCTTACGTTTAACCCTTTTACCTTTGTCTACGTAATTTAATTTCATCTGATACAGAAATAGATTACGACCGAGTTTGTTATTATAACTTTCCTCTCACCGTGAAAACAATAAAGTTCTGTTATCAATACTTACATGAAGTGAGTCTGCTTAGTTTTGTAGCCAATCAATGTGTATTTTAAAATTGTATATTTTAAAATTGTTTAAATTAAACGCACAATAGTCAATTATACTTTATTTTTAATTGATCACTAGCATTTGATACCAGTAAAATTTATCATAAATTGGTTGAAACTATGATCATATCCAAAATAGTGAAATATAAAGGTAATCAGATATCTTTATTAATTTATCGTGATACGACCCGGTCTCACATAGCAAATAAAATGATCATATCCTTCAACAACTTTTGAAAGTTTTAACTTTATCCAACCTCTTATCAATATTCCATATGACATCACAATATTTTCGTTAAAAAGTGACCTAGAAGATATTATATAACCAAGATGCTGTCCACACCAAAAGAGATAAAAGGACGTGAATGGTATATGAATGTCTAAGCTAAAATGCCTCTCTGTTATATCAAATTTGTTTTTATTTTCTCTCTGTAATTGCTTTTACTAGTATATAAAATAAAAAGTGATCGACGTGATATTTACCATATAACGTGACAGTTTTAACGTATTATTTAGATCCTAGAAAATCATGTCCAAATTTAAATGGTAATATTGGCACTAAAAAGTTACCAAAAGCTTAGTGTATCAATACTAATGTTAAT
Source organism: Leucoptera coffeella (assembly GCA_030578115.1). Lineage (NCBI taxonomy): Eukaryota > Metazoa > Arthropoda > Insecta > Lepidoptera > Lyonetiidae > Leucoptera > Leucoptera coffeella. The sequence continues at coordinate 100,170 of JAMBLF010000391.1, forward strand.
GTTTTATTTAAACTTCATATTTATCAATAAGTTCCATCTATATGAAAGCAACAATCTACTTACTTGATACTTGGTTGATAAATTGAAATTCCCAAGTTCTTCTCACTTTTATATTGCAAAAGTTTTCAACTTCATCTAGATATTTTTTTCTTACTTCTTGCTTTAAAGAACCTTTCCACGAATACTGGAAAATCACAACTGTATAATTTAAGTAGCTCAGTGTGGACAAACAAAAAGCGTACTTATGATGTCAAATCAGAAAAGATAAAATTAGTGTAGTACATATTAAAAACAGCTTAAATGGAATAAAGAATATTTGCATTTTTATAGTACATGAACGATAACTTTTAACTTTTGTTGTTCGATTACTGTTTTTATGTCCACTAAACAGTAAAATAGTCGTAAAAGGTAAAATCTTCATTCAATTAGATAATCACTAGATTTAGCTATGTTGTTTTCATTATACTTTAGTACTCGTATTAATTAGTAATAAGCACGTAAGATTTAATGTGATGCCGAACATAAATAATTTTAGATTTTATATGTTCGTTCAAAATAAATAAATAAATTATGCTCATGAACAAGGTCAATACATAGGTATAAGCATTCCCTGATCTTGCTATACTACAAAAGCTCTAGTGACACCTACCTAAACATTAAATTGAGTTTCTCACGTGCGCCATGACAATCAATCATAAGCCGCGCTGTCACGACATGAAACTGCGAATTTGTTCCCACCAACTCATCAGATTATTACTGACACGTGACATCCATAGTTTTGCAAACGTGACTGCACATTAATGAAAGGCTATGTAAGTTTGATTTCCATTTATCAAATAACGAAGCGCAAACTTTACGAGAAGAAGCATATGTTTATTTGATCTATATCATCATCAGCCTGAATCTATATATGATCTTGATCTATATTTTCTCTTTTTAATGTTCTCTTTCAAAACATAAGGTTCACCTTTGATCTGTATTTCTTTATGCGACTACATAAGAAAACATCGTGAGGAAAGCTATTGGTTTGTCGAACAGGTAATAGTTAGTGCTTGTAAACGGCGATATGGCTGACCACCTGTCACATTGAGTACTGACTATCTGGTCAACACGTGGGTTCAAGGTGTCCATAGAATTACTACCTTTGCAATTGCTGAGATGGAAACCTGAACTTCTGACTACCCCGCAAGGGCTTATGGTTGTGAATGCGACTACATAAGTCAATACAATACTATTGCAATAATAGTTGTAACAGTTGTTCTATTAATATATAATGGAAACAACTTCTTAAACTAATCGTTTATCTTAACCTCTCTTTCATTCATACTTTTTTCTCCCAAACTAACTTAATACACTTTCTAATGTAATTAAAACCATATATTAAACTCATATCTTAGTTACTGCAAACCAACCAAGCGTCTAAATAACGAATAACAAGTTCAAAAGCTGTAGAACTTTAATACCGAAATGGTCCAAAGATTTAACCATGAATTTACTGCTCCATAAATTTCAGAGACGCATTAGGCTTCCGAAGCTATCGATAATAACCTTTCATTATTCCTCTTATCGAGTTTTTCCTTTCCTCATTACTTTCTGAGAAAGGATAAACTTCGGACTGATGACAAAAATTGTTATTTATGGCCCATTATTACGTTTACCAGGTGAATCTTGAATAGACCGCCCCTTGTCAATAAATTGATTCAGAGAGCTTTCTTTAATTGGCTAATTAGTGATTTATAAAAGAACCTATGTAAGGTTTTTACAATATAGTTAATTATTTTATTTACTATGTGAGACCGGGTCATATCACGATAAATTAATTAAGATATCTGATTACCTTTATTTTGCCCCAGTTGCATAGGCCGTGGTCGTGGGAATGCTTGAAGAAGACTGAGTCTTCCAGACCACGGCTCTTTATTAATTTATCGTGATATGAGCCGGTCTCACATAGTAAATAAAATGTGTATAAATCACGAGTGTGTAAAAATAACTAGTTAATTATTGATTTCAACAGATAGTTCATCAACATTACGAGTGTCATTATAATATGCGCATGATAGACTAGAAAAAATATAACTCGAAACTCTCTGGTAATTTACTGCGTAGATATTTCTGTATACATTTTATTGTTCTTTGATTGGACCAACAGTTTTGAGGCTGAATACAATGTACTGAATTCTCAGAACTATATTATCTCCAAATATTTATGAACACATTATTCTCTAAATAGAAAACATGTCCAAAATAACGTAATGAGTGAAACAAAAGCCTTCCGTTATCGTATCTTTATAAAGTATCATAAAATGTCAACAGGATTCATTCATCATAATAAATTCAATAGAAAAGAATAATTGAATAAAAATAATTGGGCGTCATTTGTGTTAGTTCTTTTTATAAATACAAAGAAATATTTTCCCAATTACTCGATAACGTTGACACAACTAATTGAACATAGTGATGTATTTCATATACGTTTTCCTTCAATGGTGGAATGTTATTATATATAATAATAATTCATTCTTTCATATTATTATTACTTGTTCTACTACTTCTCCTAGCACTGTTTAGACCTTTCTGTTCATCATATCCAATGATAATGCACTTGATCCAAGTATTGTACTTGTGGAAACAGGTGGCGTTAGGAGTACCCATAACCACCGAGTCTATATGAGGAGGTGCATAGATATCAATGAAGTGAAAGTGGAAAAACGATCGAGACAAATAGGAATCTGTTATAATTGCCCTTCTATAGGAAAACTGGTTTGACGTGTATGTGTGTAATAGCTTATAGAATTTTATACGTAATACTATATACCTACAAAAAGTACAGGGAAACGCGCGTGATGTGTATGTATGTAAAAATATGCTGCGTATTTAATCACATTATGTAACCAACTCGGTTCCCAGGTACCTAAATGGTTCCAAGAACTGACCTCACAGAAGAAGGTGCCATAAATTTAGTTTCACGCCATTAAGTTAGGCTAAAATTGCTTTACACTAATTTTATTCCGACTAAATTGGGTTACGGGCCAAAAGGTATCTACGAGTATATTACTGCAGGTAGTAATATTTGAACTACATACACTTACTACACATATGATAACATACAATTTTAATAAGGCGTTTATTATTTAAAGGGCAATCAGAAGATCGAAATTAATGTAAGTTACATATGCTTCTAATTTCTAACTTGAACGATTGATACTACTTTGCCTCAGATACGCAATTAATAGCATGGTGTTACTGAAAAAGAGGATGTGTCATACAGACAAACTTTTTGGTGTTTTTGTTTTTTCTCCTTAAGTTTGCCTATATTTTATAAATGTAAAAATACGTTTTAGTTGACAGATTTCTAGCCAATCGCTCAATGTATTCTAGTTACCCCTAGTTTCTATACATTTCTGAACTAGTATATAAAAACAATACAAAACATGAAAATTCTCTTCTGAATCACCATTAAGCAGATGTTTTAATCTGAAAAAGATTTACGATAACAGACTGTTTATTCTTTTTATCTCAATGGGACAAAAATGGAGATTTTAATCTCAACGATTTACTGGATGGTGTTCAGAAACAGTTTATTCCTTAACGCTTAAGGCGCTAGGCGCTGTAAAGTGTACCTATTTTCTTATTTTATCTTAAATTATATCTGGCAACCCCTGTTTTTAATTACTATTATTGCTGTTTATCTATTATACTACATAAACATGGAACACGATACTAGAATTACGTTTAGAAGCGATCTAAAATGCAGTTTTATCAAGCAAGTACTAGTTTAAAGGATGTTGGATTATTACTCCATTTTGGTAAAAAATACGTATTAATCAAGACCGTGCATAAAATTACAATGTTTTTACTTTAATAGGTTTCGTAAATTTTTTAATAGTAATACAGGTTATGTTTTACGGACGTATTTATTTATTAAAATTATATTTATTAAACAAAATAAATCACATAAAGAAAGTAACATAACTTACAATATTCAGCTTTTGATATTTCCTTCAACAATTTTCTTCCAAACGTTTTACTTGTACTCAAATACATACAAACATTCATTCCTCTACGTCCCCACGGGGATAGGTAGGCAGAGACTATTGATTGCCACCTAGAACGTTCCTGACAAATCTCCCTTGCTTCAATTGCACCCATTAACCTTATTTTACATGCTATTCTATTCTTCACGCTGCGTACACCCGTTTTGACGAGTAAAAAGGTGTTTTCAAAATGTCCTCAAATGTATACTTTATTTTAAACTTTAATAGTAAGTGCAATAGCCAATAACCATAAACATCTGAAAGTTAAATAATCTAATACAGAGTCCAAGATGCAAATGTGCCGTTCAGTTTCTTGCACCCTTGAGACAAATGTTTTAGGTAGCTGCGTTCCAGTACTGCGAATTTACATTGACTGCTAATACAAGTTTAGTTGAGCTAAAACTAAGTAATTGCGCTATAGATTGAGTATTAACTGCTGCGATGGTTATGATGATAGGGATAGATTAATCTAGCTACAATGAAATATAGGGACTTAATAACATGTTCTTATAATAGTATTGTAGGATGTTATTAAACCAATTGGACTAGTCCCTTGCTAAGTACATTTAATCCTTGTATTAAGGGTACTAGTCAACGTATATTTAAGAAATATATACTTATAATATACAGATAAATACATATATTGTATATATAATCAACGACCAGACTGAAAAGCAGATGAAAAGCGTAGTTCTTAACTCTGCGTCCACCGGGAATCGAACCCGGGACCTCACGATTATCGTTTAGTCGTTCAACCGATCGCGCCACGGAGGTCGCCAATTATGTAGGTACAAAATTCTCATGGTTCGTAGTAGCAATATACTTGTAGCTAAAACATTAGTCTAAGACTGTCGTAAGGTAGGGTCTAATGAAAGGGTTAAGGTACAATAATAAATTAAAGGTGAACGTGTCATTATTTTATATATATATATATATATATATATATATATATATTTAAAAAAGAATACTGTTATACTTTAATTCCATCTTAAATTTTGGTTATCATTATAACGTTAACTTTCCAGTAGAAGCCCATGCAGAGATCACGATTGCACTTTTCTTTACAATTTTGTTTAACCTTTTTCTAAGTTCATCAAATGGTATGTCACACATCTGTACAGGACCGCCAATCTAAACACTGATTTCTGTCTATAGTGACTGACAGACAGACAGACTGACAGCTAAAAATATAATATATTCTAACGCTTAACACGTAGTTAATTAAGCCTTTTCAAAGCCATTTAATAAGTACCAACCTTCAGACCTGTCAGAGTGCACCTTAAGCACAACAGCCGCAGACTAAAATATCTCTCCTACCCGACATTAATACACGTCACAGGCATAATTCATTATGATTTGTCACACACGCTTTTAATAAGAGCGAGGCCCGTAATCTGGATATTAGGGGAACTTCAAACGGGTTTATAGTTGGTTATTTATGTTAAAGGTTGGGTTCAGCTTTTATCCCTACCTCGCTTTAGACACTGATTTCTGATTTCTGTCTATAGTGACTGACAGACAGACAGACTGACAGCTAAAAATATAATATATTCTAACGCTTAACACGTAGTTAATTAAGCCTTTTCAAAGCCATTTAATAAGTACCAACCTTCAGACCTGTCAGAGTGCACCTTAAGCACAACAGCCGCAGACTAAAATATCTCTCCTACCCGACATTAATACACGTCACAGGCATAATTCATTATGATTTGTCACACACGCTTTTAATAAGAGCGAGGCCCGTAATCAGGATATTAGGGGAACTTCAAACGGGTTTATAGTTGGTTATTTATGTTAAAGGTTGGGTTCAGCTTTTATCCCTACCTCGCTTTAGACCCATTCCGTTTTGTGAGCCCCGAGATTAAACAATTTTCAGCACACTAATAAGTAATCGGGCAAGATTGCGAGGATAAAGATCACATTTTATACGTCATTCCAAAACAATGTTAATTAAATAGATAAATCCAAATATTAATGACGTATAAGGGATGTTTAAAGATACCCGTGAACATTTTTACGCCATAACATGACTTATGAAATGACGAGTACCTATGTATTTACCAATTCTTTTTTTGTCTTTTAATGTTTTACGGTATTTATGTTAAACAAACAATATATTTTACAAGAAATCAATGTAACCAGCTTGTCACCACATATGTGAACTGACTTCTTGAATATGAATGGTATGATATTAAGAATAAAATACCGGCAGCTGAGAAATTGTAGATGCATAACGTATGGTTACAATACGTCTATCTCTAAATACTATAGAAATTACATACATACGTTTCACGATTTGTGTATCCACACTCCCTTTTTATTGTGTCGGTGTAGTTAGAGGCTTAAGTGTGCATCTCCTAAATTTCGAAGACATGTTAGTATGACATTGATCGTATATGATAATAGTTATTTTATTGTTATAAAGACTGTCAATGCGAGTTTTTATTTGGTTTCACAAAGTGTAATTGAGAGTAGAGTATATACGTATGTATCTCCAATTCCAACTCCAACTGTAAGTTAAGTATTGATATTTCAACAAAACTTCAGTAAAATTCCTCCAACAAAATACATGAGTAAAATGAAACATACTTAAAAAAATTTTGTCCATCCTTGAAAAGATTTTAGATGTGTATGTATAGGTAAAAATATGTACATAATATGAATAAATAATACATTAATTAGATCAAATATTTTATTCCATTTCAATAGAAGATACATAATATTTATATTCGTTGATTTACATAATTACCAGAATTACTTATAATTAGTGTACCTTATATTACAAAACAAGTACTATCTACAAGAGAAATCATACTAAATCAATGCCGTGCGAAACTAAAATGAGCTCCTTTGGTATTTATTACAAATAATTATATACTACATTTACGTATATGATATGCTATCGTTAGGAATAATTATTTACAAACGGAAAACAATTAACTACTTATGTACGTGATTTTACTTTATATTGTATACCAAACGTGACTTATGGGGTGTCATAACACCATATTCCTTCCACAACCTTTCAATTTGTAGGGCGATGGATTTACAATCTGTTACCAAAATCCCATTTTAATATCATGCATATATATGTACTCGTATATATGTACACGTTTTTGAGTTTTGGAATACCACCGAAAGTAATGAAAACACGTGAATGCATGTATGTATATAACTTTAGAAATCATTACACATGTTCATTTATTTATAAACTTGAGTATTAGCGATGAGCTCCTCACCAATCAAGTTGCGTGTTGTGTATCTGGTGAAAAAAGGAGTGGAGTGGAGTATACACTTTAAATGATCCTACTGAGATCACAGTTTTGACTTTTATATTTCGATTCCAAATATTCCTTGACCAAATTTAGGCATACTTTCAACGCCACTGACACTCGATCTATGATACATCTAAAACCAAGGACAATATAACATAACCTTTCATTTAGAACCAGACAATTCCTTTACAACGCACTGTTCCAGTAACTAGGCTAACGTATCAAATACTAACAAATTGGATGGATTCGGTCACGCCACAATGAGCAATATCAAAGCATTGATTATGGCTAAAGTTCGTTCTACACTGACGGGGCAGGCCGCGTCGTATAAAGCCGGCCAGCTGCCAGTCCACTGAGACAAGCCGCGGCCGTCCGGCTCCGGTCATATGGTTGTTGTGGCCATTTCTGAAATAATGGCAGATATGTCAATAAGGCTGATATGTGGGTACTATAATAGTTTATATAATATTACGCTGTAGATATAAATGTTGCATATAAATCATCATCATCACCATTAGCCTGTATTAATCCACTGTTGGACATAGGACTCCCTCAAATGACAATATTACTCCCTGTCAGTGGCCGTTCGCATCCATTCAATGACGGCCAACCTGCGCAAACCGTCTTCCCCACCTTCAGATACTCAGAACAAAGATCATGCTACGTTTGTGATTGTATTATTAATTAGGTGTACAGTTCAGTACTTTTGCTGAGTACATACATACATGTACATCCTTTTAAGAATCATCACTAATTGCGCATAATATGTGCATCTTATGTATGTGCGACATTGAGGCATGCTACTAATAGAATTTCAATGAAGCTTGAGCTTCTAAAAAGCAGAAGAACCGTTGAATTCTTAAGGCAATAATTAAGTCAAGTATTAAAGCAACTTCCATACTAGCCTACCAAAATAAGGCTTAACGACGAATTGCAAAAAGTGTAACCATACCTAAGTTCTGCATTTGATGTTGGCTGAAAACCATGTAGTGATCGCTGGAGGAAGCATCTTCTAAATCTCCTCGGCGAAGCTGCTCGAGGTGCTTCTCGAACTCATCTGTGCAATAATGTCTAATCTCAATATACATACATATACATTCACGTCCTTTAATCCCTTTCAGGGTGGACAGAACCTTGGAGACATGAAAATATCTCCTTGGTCACTTTTTTGCATGAAAATTGGGAACGTGATGTCATATGGATGGACAGTTTGCTAGCCTATCACTCAATACATTATTACATTGACTCTTACTCCTTAGTTGCCTCCTATGATATGCAGAGAAAAGCGGAATTAAGCAAGCATTCTTTTTACGTTCTAGACTATCACAGGATTTCACGCCAATTTAATGTTATTACATCTATTATTTCTGACTGTATATTAACTTCGATGATAAGCTGGCTACCATTCAAAGTATTCATATTACTTTTGTGTCCTCTACTGATTTTTTTGTTTAAAGTTCTTAGGAGATCGTAAGAAATGTTTATTTTATTAATACTGTTAATTTGCTTATTTACAACAAAAAGACATAGATTATTTATTCATTCATTAATTCTGCTTGAGGGAAAGCATTTGTTGATCTTGAACAATTAACCAATTATTGAAAAAAATATATATCAATATCAGAACCATCAATATGAGTTAGAACAGTCATCTATGGTTTGTCAACAAATTCAGCACATATGAGTTAGGACTATTAACAACTTACCTAATTCCGCAATAGACGTAGTCGGCGCACTCGTAGTAGAAGTCGTAGTAGTCGTCGTCGTTGTAGTCGTAGTAGTCGATGTGCTCGTAGTCGTTGTAGTGATTACTGTTGTATGAAAGTAGTTTAATAAATTATGAGGTTTAATAATTATGAGGTTATAATATTATGATTATGCGAAATAATTTGAATATGCGTGTTTCTAGATATGTACATACATTTCTTTAATTTATTAAGTTAATAACTGTCTAACTGTGACCACAGTCTGTGCAAGGGTCGAAACGTCGAGTGAAATAAAGGTATTTATAGTATAACTTTAATAATTTATCGTGATACGACTCGGTCTCAAAAAGTAAACAAATTTAATAACTGTTATTTATATATGAACTATTACATGCAAAGAGTTCAATAAACATATCGTATCAAAATTAGAACTTAATCCAAAATCTCAAATATAATTAAGACCTACATATATAACGCAATTAAACATAGGTTTAATTGCGTTATATATGTAGGGATAGCCCTCTTATCCTAAGATAATCATTTGATATATAGTACTCACAGTGTAGGAATATTTCCGCCTGCGCCTTGCCAAATTCATTGGTGACGTGGCAGTTATAAGCACCTGCGTCGACTCGGCTTAAGCCCGCCACTGCCAGAGTGGTGGTGTGGCGGTAGCCTTTATGGGACTCTGTGATTCTGTGTTGAGAACCTGTGGAGAAAGATGTATGTAGTACCTATTAAAAGTAAAATTTATGAGCTTCTTTTTAATTAAAATAGATGGCATTGGTCACATATTAGTATGTATCTGATGATGAAACAGCATTGATGACGTGTTAGCTCGTCTCCCGAAAGTATATAAATCAGGCGTGATGTGTATGTATGTATTTTTCTCTTAAATATGGATCTTTTGATGAAACAATGAGTAGATAGAGGTAATTCTGAAGGTAATATAATTCTTAGTCATGTTATTTTCACTGTCTCTTTTTATTTCTGAACGGCTGAAGATATTTCAATCACTTTGTAGTGAAAGTTGACTGAAGTTATAGAAACAGTTGGGTCCAGCGTTTGATCTCACTTAATAAGACTTATTAAGTGAATTATCTTTTATTATACAATACAACTTATTTAAAATAAAATCAGTTTTAGTGGGAAACGTAATATTTTAATAGATATTATCTTGAAAAAACATAGGTATTTCTCAGAATTTGCAATAAATTAGCAGTGCCTACAAACGTAAGGCATTAACTGTAAATGCTAAATAAATTTAATTAAAAAGGCAAAACCAAAGCGGAATAAACTATTAAACGAGTTTATCATGACAAATACATTTACAACAACTAATAAACACATTTTGCTCTTCTCGAAATCTCTTATTTAACTTACCATTAACAATTCTGACGTCACCATTAAGGGTCCAATGCATTTCAGGCTGAGGATAGGCTTCTGATATGCACTGGAGGTTCACTGTTCCACCAGAGGGCGCCCGCAGCGCTACTCGGCCCGCCCATATCGATGGCGCAACTGTCAGGAATCCAGAAATTACATATACATTGCTTGTCAAGTGGTAGATACATCAGAAATTACATGTACATTCATTCATTTACAGGCATTTGGACCATAAGGATGGATAAGACTTTGTAAACATCGATGATAACTCATTGGTCACATATTAGTATATGTATGATGAGATGACATAAAGAGAGAAGAGGTGACAGATTAGCTCATCTCCCGAAAGTATTTATTATATATTATTATATATAATATTATTATAAACGTATACTGAAGGTGAGGACAAATACAGTAATACAGATGTAACTGTAATCAGAATTTGGATTGCAAAACCTGATCACACTTAATACACCGCTGATGTACTGTAACGCGCCGATAACTAGCACCAATTACTAACATTATTATTTCAACGAAATATGCTGAAAGGTCCTCGGTCAAGCTATTTGATAGCTTTTAAACAGCAATTCACGGCCTATAAACGTAAAGAAATATTTTATTTTTAAATATAGGTGATGTAGTCACTTTTTTCCATTTAATTTACCATAAAATATATGTACTTTGAACCCTTTCTAACACATAGACCTGTGAAGTAGACCTATGTTTGCTAACAAGATAGTACAGTTTATTTTTATACAAGGCTTCATTTTTGTTCCCTCAAACTCTGCTCATACGTGCTTGACGGGTTCGGGTAGTTTGCCTACCCCTCATCAAAACTTCGCTTACTCCGACGTAAGATGGAAAGGCTTAGTAAAGATATTCTCACACAACCTGCTCTTAAGTTATCTTTGGAATATCAGCGGTTTTGTACATAGTGGTTAGTGAAAGCTGGAATATTGATATTTAACTTTTGGTTTCAGTTTAAGTAGTAATATGTTGTAGCAACATATAACAAAAGATTTGATGCTGAGCAAATAACACTACACACATATTGATTACTAATTACAACATACATACATATACAACGAAGATAAATAGGCAGTATTAGTTTATTACGCAGACAAAATTGATTTTTATAAAATTTTTACCATTAAACTTCACATTCATAGGTTAGTTCCAATAATTTTTTAGGTTTTTAGCACATGTCATATCATAAAAAAGAGATTCTTAGTATATAACTTTTTCTACATAAAATTTATAACATTGTATACACTTACATGAGACGAACAAAAGCATTCTCTTGCTCACAGACGGCGGGACCCCATTACTCGCTATACATAGATATGCGCCAGACGCCGCCCGGTCCACTGCTGTCAAATTTAACCACGAACCGCTCCATTTTGACACTGTAGATAAATGGACTATCAGTGACTTGTGCTGTAGGAAGTTTAGAAACTAATACGCTAGGTGTCGTTATGAGTTTAATATAAAACGTATAAGTAGAAGCAATGTGCATAGTATAAAAGCCTGTATTACTTATTTCTAGCAAAGTAAAGATAAAAATGAAATCGAGGGAATTTTTAGACTATACATATATAAATCCCTCAGCTCCCAGAAGCTCCTCAAATTTTAAATGATAAGGTATATAATAATTAGAACGTTCTGATAATAGTGTTACCATTTATGAACGCTAAAGTTTGTGTTTCTCTTAAAGTTAAAATCAATGTAATATTATTCAATATAGTATTTTACATTATTTAAACTTGAATTTAATTTTTCACGAATAAATATTTGAATATCTAAGTAGAACATTTTGAATATAATAATGCAAAGACTGGTGGTATAATTCACAGATCATCTTATTATCACTTCTTGTTCTATGATATACATTCAAATCCTTCAATCCCTTTCGGAGAGAATAAAACTTGGAGACACGGTAATATCTCCTAGGTCACTTTTGACTATGTTTCCATAAATTGCCCTATAATTTCCATTGACCGCTACTCCCTTAGTCGCCTCCAACGACATCCTGGCAAAACGGGAGCTAGTTAATATTATTTTACGCTCCAGCTTGCATGAAACAGTAATATATACAATAATCTTTCACATAAAATCTTATAAGGACTGATTGATGGGTCAATTATAAGACTCATATCTCGAAACGTTACACATTATATCGATGGCAGCAAAGTAATTACGGACAACTGCAATTTTTACAAAATGTTTTTTTTATAGAAAATAGCAGATTATATCAATATCTAACGTTTCACGAAATAAAATTTTAAAATTTCCTATTATTGTGGTTTTTTTCGGAAGTAATTAAAGATATATACCCTCCTTTTTTTAAAACAAGCAACATAAACAGTGACATGTAACTTTGTCCGTAATTGCGCGGGAGTTTGCGCCCCGTAATCTGGCGTAAACAAGAACATGTGGCAGTTGTCATGTTCTTGCGCGGACAGGTTATGTTTTACAGAAAAAAATAATTTAAAAATAATTTTCTTGAGTTGCACATGAAACTAGATGATTTTATATTAAAAAGAAGAAAAAATAAGTGTGACAAGGAACAAAATACTTTTAAATATGGCAAAAAAGGCGTCCAGAAAGAAATTAACGACAGCACCGGTTTAACAAATTAATTAAACAGAAACTATGGAAAGAACAAGTTTATGTAAGACATTTATTTTAAATATATTTTAATAACTTTTAATACGTTTTACTTTATTCGACGTTGATTTCGTTCTTATTTAGACTAATTCTAAACTTGAGGTTATTACGGCGTAAATGCAGATATCTGGCAGGTGTCATTATTTACTGCGGACTATACTACTCAGATGTCTCTATTTACAATCACTTCATACAAGTATTTTGTTCGAAATTTATTTTTTCAGTTAATTCAGATATCGAGAAAGCTCTTATACAATAAGAGGGCATCCTAGAAGAAATTGAAACACAATCCCTTAATAAAAGATACTATATTATTATATTTTACGTCGCAGAAACGCACCCGTCCCGTTCAAGTTTTTGACGTTATAATGCTAATTAGGTGCCGTGATTCAATGGAATCTTTTGGGCGATGGGCTGGCAATCTGTCATCTATGTTGTATATGACACAACATCTCTAATATTTATGCTAAAAAGCGACCTAAGAGGTATTATTATGCCTCCAAGGTTCTGTCCACCCCATATTTACATTTACATCCATACATATCTTCATGCTCGCAAGTTCATAGATAGTACCATCCCTTGTAAAAAGGCATCCCTGTTATACAAATTCATTCACTAGCTCCACAATCTCCTTATCAATTTCAACTTTTCAATGTCCTTCCTTTCCTTTCTACTGTCATAACTTTCGCTTCATACCTCTCATCTTAAGTGCATGATCCAGCATTTCCTGCAACTCCCCAGCAGATGAGGCAAGTTGAATCTGATCGTTTATTCTGCTCACCCATACGCTATCCCCAGTCTTTTTACTATTATCTTAGACTAGGGTTTGATAAAAGCAATTTGCTAAAGATGAAACTGTGGCAAAAAGGGGTTCCAACGAAGTTGTCAGTTGCCTTTACGATTACATTAGAAGGAAAGCTGAAGAAGGTCTAGAAGATATGCACTTATGGTCAGATAGCTACGGTGGTCTGAACCGGAACCGTATTGTTTTCTATAAGTTTGTGTTTACGAATTGTCAGAGACAATCGATCCGCATCTGAAAGGTTTCTGACAAAATATCGCCTTATCATATCATACATGCTCTACTGTTCTTCACACTACGTACACCCACCTTGACAAGAATGTCTCCAATTTGATCTCAATAAGTTCTACGTGGCCTCCCCCGTCCGAATCCACCTTCCACTTTGGCTTTATAGATTCTTTTAATAATCCTCGTTTAATCCATCCATACATCAAACCACCTTAACATACCTATCTCTATTTTCGTCTCTAAATCTTCTTTCATAGCACAACGTTCACGCATTACACTATACCGTAGCCTTTAACAGAACCTAACATTACACACTCTCCTGAGGGACCTCATCTCTACTACAATAATTTTGGTACAACCTCATAAGTCGGACATGATATCTTAAAATTACGATTTAGATATTTAGATGAAATGTCTATGATCATGGAATGTTGCAAAAAAGGCACGGTCTCAGCAGAATGAAACCGTTCCATTGGAACTCTCAAATTCTTATAATTCAGGAATATCAATCACGACCGCTAAATACAATGATTATGTCTTTGTGTTTGCAAAATCTAATCCCACCATCTGATCACAACTTCTTTAAGGAGTTAAAACTTGGTCTAGGTGATGAAGGAGACGTTGACACTGATGAATAGTTCCTATTCAACCTACTTTGTGATTGAGACAAAACGAGAAGATTTACTAGACTATTTTATTTCATACATTTTCGTTTACTTACATTCAAATTTTTATTTTGTTTTCTACGTGAATAAGAAAGATACTTAATGTAATGTATAAAAATAAAAACTATAATGAAATATAGTTCTAATTAAAGTTTAAGTTAACGAAAAAAACCCCTAATGTAGCACTAAAACGATTAAAATAAATAGGAATGCCATACTTTAACTGAATCTCAATAATATATTTGATTTTACAGGTAAATGATTGTAATTACATAATAATATTTCTTGAGTTTTATTTATAATAGTATGAAGTAGATAAAGACGTGTTTAAACATTCCAGTGTTACTAAAGACATCTGCATTATTTGGCTAGAAAATATTATTTTGTCTTTACGAAGATATATAATTTATTTGTTTAATTAGTTTTTATACATATGTTTATGGTTTTTATTGCAAATAACGTGTTTATTTTGTATTAAAAAGTTTATTTAATTTTACAAAGTAAATAGAGACATCAGTCAGTTGTCTTTATTGCTTGATTCTACAATACAGCGTAAAAAAAAACAAGTACCGTATTTCAAAAACTATAAACAAATATAATGATTTTTCAATAATATTTAATAAATAGTAATATTAAATACCATTCCTGAAAATTTCATAAACATTGTATGAATGGTTTAGAAAATACACCGTTTTTTCACGTTTTTCGCTCCCCTGTAAAATTGCGTTTTTGTAGATGTCTTTATACACTTTGCTGCCATCGATATTGAAGTCACATATCTAGTAACTATTTGTAGGATATCTCTTAATATACCTTCTCATATCAGATTACTATTAAAGTCATACCATACCTAAAGTATTATTCCTAACCCTGAAGGGTCGGGAATCTTCCCTCCTCCACGTTACAGAGGGCGTCGGAGTTCCGGAGGCGGCGCATCGCAGATAAACGTTGTCACCTTCCTTCACGAGGACCTCGCTGCTACTCACGTTATCGTCTATGTCTGGCGGGACTGTAAGACAAATGGCTTGTTTACTTATTTTATATGTTTTGTTTTGATAATGTATAATATTTATTTATTTAAGGTCGCGTAAGCAACAAAGGTGATGATTGACAACCAGGTAAGCAATAAAATGGTTACATTAAGATATATTTGTTACTTCTGTGCAAGAATTTGTTTTGGCAATGAGCTGACACTTGCCATTATATTCTGTTTTAATGAGTCAAGAATTGCGTATATATTAAAGTACTGAACATAACTGAATAAATGGTTTATCCGTAACGTTTTGTTCCTAAAGAAATCAAGGGACACTGTATATATAAATATAAGTTAATAATTATATACTTCTTAAATATATTGCTTAGGTTATGTAGCACCTTCCCAATAGACCTTTCACAATAGCACATCCAATTTTTGAGGTATACGCGTTGTTGCCAAGCAACTATTTCAAACAAACTAGTACATATAAAAACTCATATACTTCCAACCAAACAATATAAAAAGTGACCAAACTTTTCTTAAGACTAGACTGTGGAGCAATGTCTAGAAGTCAGCTCTTTATTTATGTGGCCATAACCAATTGCTATTTCTACTATCTGTCTCAATTAAAAGCGCTAGTGCATCCGTTTTTGTTGAGAGAAACTTCGTCTTATCGGGTGATCTATGACTAGTGATCGAATAGAGTTAATGGGGTAAAAATTATTGAAGCGGCTGTAGCCGAGTGGACTAAGCTGCTATCTTCTTAATATAGGTCCTAGGTTTGAATGGTTATTTAGAGCTTTTGACTACCCCTACAAAAATGAAGTCTGTATACAAAAGTTATGAAGCATATGTTTGAATGTAATTATTGCAATATGTTTATTAAAGACTTAAGTAATCGGAATTTATTTCGAATGGTTTTCTTTTTTATCTATTTCTCACTTATTAGTATATCTATTAAATAATGTCTTTAATATTTTCTATAATGCGTTAGTGTATGCTATAATTGCTAAATAAATGCTTTTATTTCTTTTCATATCAAATACATAAATAGTTTACAATCCATTTCCTGGAATTTGACATATTTCAGTAATCATATAATCCTTGTTTACATGACAATGTTCAAAAGGTAATATATGAATATCGTAACATGATATTGTGCTCTGTACATAATGCATCAGTTGTAAGGATCCTCTTGCTAATGAGTAAGCAGAATGTAATTCAGGAGCATTACCATCACATCAGATATTCCCGGAAAGAGCTTTACACAACTGAAAATTACATGAATATTTACTGTAACACTAGACGAATTATCTATTATGACACATAGGAAATTTAACATGAGAAATAAAAGTTACGCAAACACGTATTGCTTGGAAAAACATTGTGAATAAACGGACTAATCTTTGTATTAATAAACTATCAGCGTTTGTATAAGGTGAAATGGTCCACTATTTGAATCATCGTGTGCTATGAACAACCACGCAATTGTCTATATGGATATGAAAATTTGTTATTACCCTCAAATAAATGAAATATAATAAGTGTGTAAATATATGCAGCAAAGTACCTCTTTACTGCATTGTACTTGTTATGTGTCTTCTTAAAGAAGTAGTATTAAAGAACAAAAAGAAACATTTTATTTCTAAATACGACACAATTTCGTACCAAACAGTTGTTGATCCAACTATACGTACCTACAACATCCAAAGTATGCGTCTGAACCATCATAGGTTCAGTATTGATCTGGCACATATAGCGACCAGCGTCACTGGGGGTCACTCCTCTAATAGTCAGGGACCATATGCCATCAGCGTGGGAGACGCTGACTCGATGGTTCTTCGTGATCACGTGACCACCTATCGTGAGAATGGTCTGGGTGTCCACGCGAAGCCATGCCACCTGTCAAGAAAGAATGTGGATGAATAATAGTACCGAAATACATACATATTCATATATATAATCATGCCTCTACGTTCCCAACAGGATAGGTAGAGACTATCGATAACCGTAACGATCCTGACACATATCTCTTGCTTCTCTCACACCCATTAACCTTCTCATACATGCTTTTCTATTCTTCACACTACGTAGACCCGCCTTATGAATATAACGTAAATATAACGTTCATATCTTGACGACCTTCGTGGCGCGATCGGATGGCCACCTGAACGCTAATCGTGAGGTCCCGGGGTCGATTCCCGGTGGAGGCAGAGTTAAGAACTAAGCTTTTCTACTGCTTTTCAGTCTGGTTGTTGATTATATATGCTATATATGTATTGAACTATATATAATATGTATATATTTTCTTAAATATACGTTGACTAGCCCCTTAACACAAGTCTTTAATGTACTTACCGAGGGGCTAGTTCAATTGGTGTAATAATGTCCAAATATTATTATCTTTATAATGAAGCATAGGTTAATATTAGCCTTGAATGTATGTAACACGCTTATATTCGTCAAGGCTGAAAGGTGCGTAAGGAATATAAGATCCCACAAACCCTTATTACATTTAATTATGTAGATATTAATTAATCGCTTGATTATTTTTCATATCCCTAAACCTTTCGGAGTGGATAAAAGCTTCAAGTCACAATAATATATCGTACGTCACTTATAGCATGAATAATGAGGTTCTGAGGCCATTTAGAACATAGGCGGCAGGTTGCTCACCCATCGCCCTAAACATTCCATTGACCCCTAGTCCCTTAGTTGCCTCTTACAACATGCTGATAAAAACATAACCTAGTTAACATACATTTTACGTCTCTACTAGCAAAACATAACTGAAGACGTCCCCGCTAGAAAGTATAAACTTACGTACAGACACTTGTATCACATAAAACAATAGCAAAATCTTAGTTACCTTAAAATTCTGTAAGTTCTCAACTTTGCAGGAGAGAGTGCCGTCCCTGCCCAAGGCGACTGTGACATTTGATTCCGGTCCCGCATAGTTGGGCAGATCTGGAACAAACGGTATTATCAGCTTACATACAGAAACATCACGTTTGTTGCCTTTTAGAGAGATAGACAATGACAAAGCCTTAATCATAAACAGAAATATAACATTTATCATAAACATACGCTTCACGACTTGTGTATGTTACTCACTATTATAGTTTAGTACATTCACTGAGAAGAACACCTACTGCCAAGCTAGCTTCATCCAATGATCTATCTATCACATACCCATTACGACTTGTGTATACACAATCCCTTTTTTATTGTGGCGAGTAAGCAGAGGCTTGAGTGCCCATCTCCGAAATTTTGAAGGCATATTAGGTATGGGTATCTCGAAGCCCACTTTTACTACATTGACAGCACCCAACGTGATAGGTAGGGAATCGTATCGCCGTATATAGGCACTGAAAATTACCTATCCCGGGGGATAGGCAGTTTTCCTCGCGATGTTTTAACTGTTAGCGACTGTAAATTATAGCATTAGTCCTGATATGTAACAAAACTTGACTTACTGTATGAATATGAATATCACTAATTTATTTTTAATTAAATAAATCAGAATAGAGTAACTTTATTCATTAAAAATACTATAAGAAGTAAAATATCTCCGACTTACTCCCAATGTGTATTCCTAATTAATACTATTACAAACGCATTAAGCATATGCTGATTCATCAATATTAGATTAAACGCAAAACTGTGACTATCCTGCAAGTGATAATTACTAAAAGAATAATAAAATAACCTACACACTCATAACACCCGTTTCTTATAGTGGGGTAGGCAGAGATCACATCTGTCCCGATGCTGACAACACTTTCACTTCATTGGCATTCATAAACCTCCTCATACACACTCAGCGGTTATTGGTACTTCTAACATAACTCGTTAATAAAATAACCTCAAACATAAACATTATAAAAAAAAATGTTATATACAATATTGTTTATAAAACACAAAATTTCGTAGCATAAAAACTACTTTTCTGATTAGTGCTACGAATTTTAACTTTTCATAATGGAGACGTCAAATATCAAGTGACCACCGGCGAGCAAGATTCCCCTCACTACTAAATTAAACTAAGCCTACCGAGAATATGTAGATAGATACACAATACCACTTCATATTATTAAGGTCCCTTTACACAGTGTTGATAAGGGCATCACTGTCGCAGGGTCATTTGTCATCCGTCTACTAGTAACATTACCTATTTCAAACTGAGCGTGTTTGTGCTAGAAATACATTAGTTCTCTTCATTTATATTCATTTATAGTCACAGCCTATTCTATGTTAGTTTTAAATTTTATATCCAAGGCAGAATAATGAATGATATTATAAAGCTTATTCGGGTTATTTTGTTGGAAATTTTATATTTAACAAATTAACTATTCAATTACTTACATATTAAGTTTTGTAGTATTCGTAACAATTTTGATTATTTTACAATTATATACAGACGCGCCTGATTCCTTATAGAGGTGTAGGCAGAGATCAGTTATCCCCAACTTTCCATAGATCCTGACTAACCACTTTCGCTTCATTACATTCATACACCCCATACAAACTCGGCAGTTATATATCTGACTGTCATATTGTCTCACTTGTCTTATTGGGCCGGCTCCTACGTAACCGCCCTTCCAATCCACCCACATATATTCATTTTGTCAATCTATCATTAATCCATTACCTAAATATAAGTTTCACCTTACATCACCATAAATTTGCGTAATATTTCGGTCTAAAATAAGTTTAGTTTCGCCCGAGCTCATTTACTACCCAGATAACATAAAGCAACCTCCGAACACCCATCCATAACACGGCGACGATCCATCACCGATCTGTTGTAGGGTGGAATTGTGTAATAAAGAGCGCCTTACCTTTTTTGCCCTGTCTATGAAATGCCTGCTTTTTTGATGGAAAAGGGTGCGTCAACTAATCTAAACACAAACGGTAGGTAAAGGTTTTTGTTTGCCTAATATGAATAAGATAAATGTAAGGGGTTTAGTTACGTATAGAGACGTAAATTTAGAATACGTTTAAATTATACAGAAAATAAAGGCTGTATAAAGAGATTATCTCAAAAACATTTTATTTTAATAATTACGTACATACATATCACGCCCATTTCATTGTTATCCACGATCTCCCATCCGTTTTCGATGCAGATCAGGTTGGAAAGACAAACCACTTTCGCTTGATTGACACTCATACACATTAAAATACTCGTATATATTTATAAAACATTCATTATTGTTTAAAAATAACAATGTTTTAAATGTACGATCGACTAGTGTTAAAGTGTCAAACATCTTCTTAAGAAAGGCATTATTTTCAAGATTACTACGACAAAACACGTGGAAACCTACGACATTTATTATAATGCCTTTTTGTTAATGCACCTTACAATATTTCCACTTTTTTTAACAAATGTGATCCTTTTTTCAGAAATTCAAGTGAAAACGTGTAAAGTATTTGAAATACGACCCGCAATCACAAAACTCGGAAAGTAAGTAAGTATCTTAATCAAAAAGCTGCGGTCGATTTGAGATATTAAAAGTTTCTTCCTGTAACCTCATTCACACTTTTTCACTTGGCTTATTTTGAAATTTGGATTAAAATTAGGAAGCCAACAAATTTGTTTCGAAATTTTGTATAATTTCCAGTTTGTAAATTATAAAGCAAAATTTGTAAATTATAAGAAACTGTGGATACACAAATATTCCTCCAATAATGAGTTTATTTATAAATGATCGGCAAGGTCGAAAACTTGTAACATTATTAAATATAATTTATTTACAAGTTACTATTACATATTAGTACTTTAAATTATTCTTTAACAAATTTCCAAAAATTAAATATCAAGAATCTCATTTATTACGCACGATCGAATTAAATCATGCTAATTAACTTAAACAGGGAAATTAGGTTCATATGGATTGGAAATAATTCACCACACTTATTGTATTAAGTAAATTGATTAGCAAATTATTACCCCGCTTCTGCGTACCACGTGAACATAATCCGAGGGTAAAAATTGCTTCGTAACAACCTACGCAGTATTTAATAATTTTCGCCAAGCTCTTGAATTTCAGCAGGATCCGTTTATTTAGGGCTACGTTTCAGTCATTTTGCGGTACATTCATTTGAAATTCAGATGTAAAGACAAATAAATGAAACCTATCAAAGGAAGTATTATGTTTGTTTGGATAAGACAAGCTTTTTAAGGGAAAGCGTCGCCGAGCCGAGATAAAAAGGTGTGTACGTTATTTTATGATCAGGTTTTCAAGGGATATGTCAAATAAAATGCTTAAGACAAATATATATGTATGTTATTTTTTATACTAATTCAGCAATTATACTTACATTTGCAAACTATTTGTTAGATTATTATTGCTTATGAAAACAGGTAGTACTGCCATAATTATACACAGAAATTCATAATGAATTCTCACTGTTAGTGGTATGCTCGTAGATTTTGGTTTAATTGATCAAACGTTTAGACATGTAGAATACAAAAAAAACATTATTATTTTATTGATACCTATTACTTTTAGCATGGAAATATTTCTTAAGAGATGTTTTGAATTTAAGTGATGATTTAAGAGTAACCCGACCCTAACTCTACTAGAAAATTAGAAGACTTTCATTACTGCAAGGTGATACTCTAATTTGCTTGCTTTAATAAATTCTATTTAATTTACTTACTTCAAGTCTCTTTCAGTGGTTTTGTACAATTAACTCTTTGTTATCTGTTTTACAAGGTTTACTAAGATTTTATAAGGTGATGAAATCCGATAATAGCAAGAAAATCTTGAGATCATAAATTAGTTTGATCCTACATATTATATAATAATATGTGAATATTCTAATCATACATTAATTTTAAGGTTCGTAATGTTTCTGAGAATCTATATACCTATAGCTTATAAGCTAACTAGGTGATATTTAGGAAATATTACTTTGCTTCCCAACTTATTTCAGAAATAATTTACCTGACATACCTGACTACATCATCATTTCATCAAAAAAGTCGTAGCCTCTGAAAATACCTATGTTTATTAAACTCTTCGGAAATGTGGAAACTCTGAATATTTTTACACAAACAGTTTCGGAGCCATTTACTTTTAACTGGTCATTAATTGCCGCACCATCTTTGTTTTGCGTCCAGCTTATTCCAACACTCGTGAGCAGTAAATATGAGTTATGGCGGAACGTTCTTGTATTTGCCAACGTATTTTTAAGCTCAAAAGCGACTCTGCCGCATAGGCTCTCTATTAAATACGAAAAGAGTACAAAATTAAAAACGAGAATCAAATGAGTGAATACTAAACAATAATAAAAGTATAATTGAGACTAAAATTATCTGTTTTACTAAGATATTCAATAAAGACGGAATTATTATATAATATACGTTTACACAAAGGGTACAGCGATAAAATTATGCAAAATTTACACAAAGTGGACTGCCAGGATCTGTACAAATGGATCCGTGATCTCTGCCTACCCCTCTACAGGGAATCAATGATGTATATGTATGTATGTTACAGCGATATGGTAATAAACAAACCCTATTTCCTAATAACATAAGCTTTGAAACCATATAGCATATAGAACAATCAATTAAGGAAGCTTCACATTTCCAGAAACTCTCACAGCATATTACTGCTATATTCCTCGCAACAGAATAAGCGATAGAGGAATATTGTTTAACCCGAGAATCGCACCTTACCCCATATCTCTCAGTGTACATCAACTTGAGCTAACTCATCAATCATTCGCTCACTCCCAATCGATGTTGAAATATGGCTGCCTGAACGCTACCACACGGTTGAATCCCCTTTTATATGAATTGCTAATCTAGCACTGGTTCCCCACATTACCACGAGGTATAATTAAACCGCAATTATCAAAAGCATTTGATACCGCTTTTCGGTACACTTCCCACAGATGGCTTCGTTTAGAATGATTTTATGTGTTTGCTTTGTATCTATTGTTGGGGATGGAAAATTTGGGGCTCCGGAAAAGGTGCCTTTCTTCCGCGTGTGAGGCAAATTTCATATGAAAATACCACGTGATACAAGTAACTAAGATTTTGAATAAAATTGATTTTAGCGTCCATTACTTTTTTAAAAATCCTATTGTAGCATTTAGTGAGAACTGTAATAAGCAACGTAATAATATGTAGAAATATGTGCTATTGTCATGTTTGTGTAAAAAGATACGTATAATTAATTGCAAATCCCATTTACAAATATTTATTATCTGCCTGATCTCATAACGATGTCCAGACCATTATTATTTAGTTTCTATATTTCATCCACTTCGAAACTACTACAAATTTAATTGGAGCCCTTACTCAGAAATCCTTGGAAACTACCGACCTGCTTGAATCGCAATAAACACTTGCAAAACGCTTAACAGACAACTTGTCGGGAGGTATTTAACTTGGATTGAAGCAAACAAATTAATAAAACAAACAAACTTTTGCTCCGACACGAATCCGAAATTGCTGTTTATAATTATTCAATTGTACGTCCTGCTAAAATTAGAAATTTGTTAGACTATTCTATATAGGATAAACAGTATAGAGTGGTCAGGTGGTAGGCTTCTAAGTATATCGTATAAGATGGATTACCACCTATCGCATTGGGTCTTGAGTATTTTCATCAATAGTGAGGTACGCATTCCGCAATATACTAAATAGATGGTTGTGACGCCTATGTTAAGTGATTGATTACTTATATAATATATTAAGTTCAATTCTAGGATACATTAGACAATATAACATTTTTTTGTCCCATGGTACTCAGCTAGCTACTAGCTTATTGTTAACCAGTTCGTGTTTGTGACAAATTAAACAGTAGGTACTCATTTACGATACAAAAACATTTAGGTACTTACATTTTCTAGCAAAACTAGTTACTTCTTATTATCTTTGTAACGAAGATATCCCAAGTATTTCGGTCTAGTTCAATCTTGAGGGGTGTTATGTTTTCTAAGTACAAAGTAGTGAGATTGACGTATACAAAATAATAAGAAAAATCTAACTCATTTTTCTTTCCTAGCTTTGAACACAATGACATAAACACTCGCAACAAAAGCTGTAAATATTAAAAACCGCTGCTTGGTCAGTGTTTTGTTATCAAACCCTTTGTGTAATTTCACAATAAATTGGATTGCCAGCGTTCTTATTTCGTGCCCATCGCGTTTTGTAAGCGTATGTTAGCCTTTGTTTACGTAAGAGTTTAATCAAGGGTAAATACCTATCCAATTTGCTTTCGGTGCGAGCAATATGAGCGTATTTGTTCTTTGTGTTAATTACTTGTCATGCTACTGAAAGATTTATGTTGCGAAAACAATATCCTCTCGATTTAACATGTTATTTCGGTATTGGTTTCACGAATTAGTCGTACGATGTTATTGCGTACTTAAAACATGATTGTTTAATTCGTGTATTAACAAATTAGTTTGTAAATTTTAAGTTCATTCGTTTCGTCGAAATATTGGAATTTTTGATAATTGCAATATTCGTACTCTACGAATGGGAACACAAAGAATATAGTACCTATACCTTTATTGGTTAAAAATTTAGCTCTCCTAAAAACGTAACAGAATATATGTTCCGAATATTAATAACGCCTTAGACTTGTAATTGAGGGTGAACAATAACATAGTAGTTACAATTACAATAAAACAAAATGATGACGCTTCACTTTAAAAACGAAGAATATTTTTGTACCTTGATTGCAAGTGCTCACAATTCTTCAAGTAACTACTCAATCAATTTTGGACACCTAACCACAACTAATTTTTGTCTTATTTTTTGCTTCAAATTTGTTTTAAGTACGGTGTGGTAAAATTACATACATACATATATTCACGTTTCTACGTCCCCAATGGGATAGGGAGACTATCGGTCACCACCTGGAACGATCATGGCAAATTTCTCTTGCTTAGTCACAGCCAGTAACCTTCTCATACACGATCATACAAATTTACTTTTTATTACAATTAACATAAAATTATAATTAGTAAGTCTAGCATAATAAATTTAATTCCAATTATTTATTAAATTAGGATATAAGTTTTAAGTAACTAAAGTAAAGTTGAAAGTAAGTAAAATAAAATGAAGATAGATTCTATTGATACTTATTTCAGCATCTCTGTATTTACCCTCTTACAATTTAACTAACCATAGAGTAGAACCACATTCCTAGCTAAAGGCTGAATTAGATCGTTTTGTGACAATACCTACGTTGCGGTTTCCGTCCAGAACTGTCTACCGATTAGTTTACATCAGATTATCCATGATTAATCCCGTTTGGACACAGATGGCACCCATTCACCAACGTATATTGGTATATGAAAAGGATGGACAAAACTTGGATACAACTGCACTATACCTAATCGATTACCAGATTATTATGCTGAGTGATATTGAAGTAGAATATTAATTATTTTATATATAGAACACTAAATTACACCTTGTATAACTCTATTTATTATTTATAAAAAAGTAATTTATGCCTAAACTGATTTACAATAGAATACGTAATATCTTCCTTATGCTAAATCTTTTTATAGGAGACGACTAGGGTATTAGAGCAAATAGAAATTATTAAGTACACGTTGGTCTAGCAACCTGCTCTTTGTTTATTTCAGTAGAAGATGAAGATATTGGTAATAGTTATAGTTTCCAACCTACTGCTAAAATTCCTACTTCCTTTTGTAACTAATTACCACAAGTATAATATAGAAAAAAAAAACATATGAACTTACGGAACAATTTAGAAGAATTTATTGTGAGAAATATTTTATTCATTAACCACAATTATTAAATAAGCAAGTTTTTCTTATATTCTACGGTTACCAAATGTTTGTAGCTTTTTAAAAAGCGTATAAACAAACAAAACTTACTTATCGAGTCCGTTCTCCTTAAAAGCACACTTATAAAAAATATCACCGTAAACAATCCAGAACACAACTTCATCGTTGTTATTGAAATGTCAAGTGTAACTAAAAATGCACATTGGAATTCCGTTTGATACTTTCGCTAGCAGTTTGGGTTCGGCAAATTCCGATAAATGCCAGTCTTGTTTGCCGCGGGCGAAGCAAACGACTGCCTCCAGAGCTGTGCCTCCGAAGGACCAAAACTCGCGCACGCGTAGCAAATCTAGCCAAGTTTTGGCAAGTTTTTATAAAAAGAACCTACCTAGTAAATGTTAATTGAAGATAAATAAGATAAGAGATAATAAATGATAATGATAAAAATGTGTTAGTATGTACATGATAAACTATTATAAATTTATGTAATAGTGCCCTGGTGCATTATTAACTATCAATGGAATTCAATCAAACAGTGTGTAATAGATCTTGAACGTATGTACATAAATATAATTTATTCAAAGGAATGAAACAGTTGAATACATGAAGTACGTACACGTATATATGCTTGTCATTTTAAATAAAATATTGACCTACGATGTGAATAAGCTATGCTTTTACTATGTTCATTAAAGTATTTTAATAAAACGTTTCTCGGAGTAGGTTAATAGTTTCCAGACAAACAATATACAAACTACAATTCTAGTAAACAAATACATACATTCTTAATACGACATATTCCTACAGTTAGGTAGACAGACTTCACAGATCCCAATTTTTTTTATCCCAGCGAACCAATTATCCATTAAAATATTACAAATCCTTATACATACTCGTCATACCCAAAGTTATAAGTACTTCTAGCCCACTCGTATTACGAGTACATTATAACGTAGAACATTTGACGTTTTGCATTAAAAAATATAACGACAACAATTTTGGCGGGAGATAAGAGAGCGAAATTTATTATGATCATAACAATAATTCATAAGAAAAGTTATCACCTCTTGCGACCTCATTGCGGCGAAGGCTTGACGTTTCAGTCAGTATATTATCTTGTCGCACAGGTTAGAGATCCCGCCACATAAGGTGGCAGTTGGAGGCGTCGCCACAGTCGCGTAATTCAGTGTTACCAGTAAACACGCCAAAACTAGCACTCACTGTGCCATACGGCTCGATACATTATAGGTTTCATTTGTAACGGTCTTTGGTTGCAGAGCTATAAACTCAAATAAAACAAATTAATATATCAAAGTCAAAATATGTTTATTAAACTATTTCAAACATGATTAATAATTAACGGGACTTATCCTTCTTATTATATATTACATATATTATGTGTTCCTTCACTCTGTCCGCAATAGACCGTTTAGTGTGTTCGACGTAGGATTTTCCACAGCTGCAATCAATCTTATACACACCCTTATATCTTATATCATGAGTATAAATCGCGAATCTCTTAAAACTATTATTTCAAACATGGCACTGAGCATTGTCTTTACATATTTTTTACCGAGGTTAGATCAGCGGAGACCCTAGCTTGGAGAAGAACTAACAAGAAACTCCGGAAATCAATTTATTATAATCACCCTTAACAAACATAAAAATTACAAAGAGTGGGCAAAAAACACAACGCTGGTAATACTAAATTTACCTTCCATACAAAATAACACGCAATGGCGGTAACGTCAAATTTAGTTCCAAGTTTGGCTACTGCCACCTTATGTGGCGGGATCTCTAGTGATCGTAGAATTTATCGGTACGATGATAAAGAATGAACGAATGAATGAGATAGTAAGTAGTTGACCACTCAATTTAAATTGCAGTTCATTTAAACTTAAAGATGCTTGAACTGAAGAAACATGTGCCTTTTGGATTATTTCTGTAGTCTTAATTGTTTATACAGCCTCAAATATTGCACGATTCCTTACAGAGGGGTAGCCAGAGATTGCAAATACTCATTTATAATAATTACAATTCATAATAAGTATATGAAGATATTCGTATATTATTACCCACATTACCCCGAGGTATAATTAAACCGTATAATTAAAATTATCAAAAGCATTTGATACCGCTTTTCGGTACACTTCCCACAGATGGCTTGGTTTAGAATGATTTTATGTGTTTGCTTTGTATCTATTGTCAACGATGGAAAATTTGGATTTCTATTATAATCTGCCTTTCTTCCACGTGTGAGCCAATCTTTATATAAAACTACAAAGTGGAACAAGTAATTAAGATTTTTAATTATGACGTGTAATTATCCAGTTTAGTTACTAGTGGATGTCGTTTTAATATCATAACTTTTTTTAAATCCTTTTACTGCATTTGGTGCAAACTGTAATTACAAAAGTATATTATATAAAATTACATTTTATGAAGGTTAATTAAAGAATCCATCAAGTTACACGAATGATGGATGAACGTAAGATATTATTATAATTAAACACTATCTTTCACAAAAAAGTTAACACACTCCTAATCATTCTTAATTTAGTCGACATAAATAAACAAATAATATATTCATGATTAATAACTAAGGGGACTTATCGCGTAAATTTTTATATACCTTACCACCTTACCTTTAATAAAGTTACCTTTATTAACCCTAATATTATAACTTTATTATATAAAAACTTACGCGATAAGTCCCGTTAGTTATTAATCATGAGTGTAAATCGCGAATCTCTTAAAACTATAACAAATAATTAATTCATTTCATATCGAATGGATACGAACGGCCACTAACAGGGAGAAGTGGCGTCATTTGGGGGAGGCCGATGATGATGATGAATTCATATAGACAAAGATAAAACAAACTAAACTCACACATATCAAAAATCCAAATATGTATACACAAAACGCAAAGTAAACTTTCTCATAACAAAAGTCTGGCGTCAAAGCTATAACAGTTAGAACAGACAAAAGGGGACTAATTCATTTTTATTTCCTGTGAACAACCCCACAATCCTGAATTACTGCATCTGACTCCGCAGACCCACACTTGGCCAAGAAGCACGTGCTCACAATAATCTTTTCACGATTCCCTTAACGCCACCCGCCTTGAAGTCAATGGACTGTGCGAAGTAACATTTCGTCGGTTCGCTGTCTATTCATTCCTGCGCGCTAAAATATTGGTTCGGCCTAATGGTGTAGAGTGAAACACACGTTGCCTGGAAAATGAAATTTCGGAAGTACCAACACGAACGCTTTCACCACCATTAACCGTTACGAATAATCAGAAGTTCGGGTGTTCATCTCCGCAATTACGGAGGTAGTAATTCTATGGCGTCAAACCTACATGTTGATCATAAAGTCAATACTTAATGTGACAAGTGATCTGCTTAGTCGCTATAACAGTCACTGACTATTACTTGTTCAGAGAACTTGTAGGTGCCTCATGATGTTTTCTCTCACCGTAGTATTACACACCGTACACCGTAGTGGAAGAATCCTACATATAATATTTTTGAGAGACTAGCGAATTTTATTAATTTTACAAGAAAAACGGGACTTATCGCTTTTATTTTTATAAACAAAGTATTACCTTGGTTACCCGACGTTTCGGCCATGTTGTTTTATTTCAGAGATAACATGATTTAATTCCAAGGAAAACTGAGGTTTCAATACCCTTTACAAGGCTGGATCGATCGTTAAAGTATTCATTTAAAAAGCGTTAAGCGCCACTTAAGGCGTTCGTGTGACTTCCTAATACTTTGAGCCTTTGAAGATTTATTTCTATCAGCGCCATTCGAGAAGGAGATTTTCTTTATTAGCTGCGGTGAAGCCTTGGTTAGGAGGTGATATTAAAGAATTTTTATCTTTAAAGCACCTACATATGTATATCTAAGATTTATCTACGAATGTTAAGAACTTATTTTACTAGATCTCGGAATTGAAAGTTATTTTAATTTTATTAATGGAATACATGTGAACATAGGGACTGCCCTAATAAGACATATGACTGTCAGTTAGACGCCATATTGAAAAAGGTTGACCTAGGAGTACCTATAACCGCAGAGTGTCAATGAAGCGAAAATTGACCGTCAGAATCGGGACAAATGCGGATCCATGATCTCTGCCTACCCCTATACCGGGAATCAGGCGTGATGTATATGTTTGTTTAATTTTATCATATAATTCTACTGTATTTTAGTTTAACTACATGTTATTACGTTTCTTATTCGTCACATTTTAACTATGTTTTATGTGTAAGGCTATTATCTAATTGTGTACTTTATATCACTACGTGAATACAAGCTATTAACATTCCATTATAATAATATTGATTCAAAATTAATACCAGCCTATTGACACATTAATTACATTTCCGTAATCCCATTGAGGTCTACAGGAATTGAATATATATGAGATTATCATGAGTTTCAGTGTTGATGTTTTACTTTTATTAATGTTATTGTACAACAAAATATGTACATTTATAAAAGATAATTATATAAGAATAATCTTAATAATAGTACCTTAATCATTCGTAATCTAGGAAGTTACAATTTGTAATGTTAATGCCAGAACAGACGAATTGGTATTATATTATGTAATAAGACGATTTACATAATATTTATATTGAGAGATTTTTCTTTATTCCAACATTAAAGAATTTAAAACTATGATACTCAAATTGAATACATGTTTCTGAAGGCGGATGTGTGTAAAATTAAGTACAGAAGAGCATGTCTGAGAAAGTTAATAGGTGTGAGTGAGGCAAGAGAGATTTGTCAGGATAGTCCAACGTGGCAATTGATATTCTCTGTTTATACCGTTAGGGAAATAGACGTGAATGTATGTATGAATTAGTATAAAGCCTTGGCCCCACAAACATCTTTTTAAACCCCTATCCCTATCGATGAATCGCGATAAGGATGGAAGCTTACAAAAAAGACAAACGCGTTCACGACCATTAACCCTTTCGGAATAGTCACAGGTTCAGGTGTCCATCTCCGCAATTGCGAAAGTAGTAATTGTATGGCCACCTCAAACTCACGTGTTAACCAGATAATAAGTACTCAATGTGACAGGCGGCAAGCCATGTCGCTATTTACAAGCACTGATTATTACCTGTTGAAGGAACAGGTAGGTTTCCTCATGATGTTTTCCCTCGCCGTAGTATTCGTCACATTTCATTACATTTACTATCCAAACCAACACCAGCATGCTAAAGATAGTTTACAAAATACTCGAAATGGCCGTAGCCGCGCTGATATACCGGATCTCGTTCGATCACCGAAGTTAAGCAACTCGAGCGTGGGAAGTATATGGATGGGTAACCATATAGATTGCCCGTGTGCTGTTGATTTTAGTGAACACATCATGAGGAAACCGGCCTATATTTGGAAATAGACTGTATGTACTTGATGTATACGGTAACAAAATTTTCCCCCTATCACATTGGATATTGATTATTAGGTAAAACAGTAAAGAATTAAAAATAAAAATTATATAGATAATATCTTTACAGTCATCGCTGTCAGAGGATAAAACATAGGTAACAAGCATTGAGTGATTTTGAGTGACCATAAAAGTTCACAGAAATGTTTATATTTGACGCTCAGCCTCTGACTAACCTGAAAGGGTTAATGTCGTGAATGCGTATCTATGTACAAAGGATTAACTTAAGTAACCCCTGCCTTACTTAGGTAAGCCGTGTTCAGGGAATCCACTCAAATGGGTTAGTGACGTTGAACGATAGCGTCATCAAAGTGTCACCAATTAATCAGTGGTACACCTTGGCCCGACCAGTGCTTGTAAACTCCTAGATTACTGAGACGTGAGTAGGTCTAGGATATACTACTATATACGTAGTATTCTTTCTAGTATACTATCGTACTATAAATGTATGTAATATTGCCATCAGTAGAAGCTGAGGCGGTACTCTAACACTGCATGGTACTAATTAAAATGTGTTTCGTAATTATTTTTTTGTCTATGTCTGCAGAGAAAAAAGTTATTTCTTTTTGATCTTTAATATGTATGTCTATCTGATGCATAAGCTCATATTCAGTAAATAACGAAAGGTTCAATAATATTCATACAATAATGTTTATTAGTACCTATCGAGGATGATAGAATTTCTGAGACACAACATAATATCGTTGATTACTTAGCAGAGATAATAACTTACATATTTTGTTCATTTACAGTTACGTATATTTTATAAATTACAATATTTATATTATGCTTATATTCTCGTATTGACTATATCATATTGGATTATAAATTTATTAATCTTAAAGATACCTACAATTTATATTTTTTTAAAGCTTAATAAATTTATAACGTAATTGTAAACACATCTGAATTCAATGAAAACCATCGCATTCAACCAACAAACTCCACCCGAAAGGTGAGTTTTAAAACGTCCACCCATTTCCCAACAATTCGATCAGACACTTTCTAAACACACATACAAGTGTCCGAATAAGTGACCGGCAGGCTTTCGTGTATGTGTGTAAACGAGCAAATTTGTGCAACGTGATCGGAAGTTTAAATTTGGCAGCGGGGTGTTTCCTATTATGGACCATTTTCGCTACTAATAAAATTTTATGGTGCGAACGAAAATATTTACTTGCCTTGTTAGTAATAATCTGGGTTAAGACGATATAGTGGTAAGTAAGATGTCAATTTAAGATAGATTGATGTCTTATTTATTGTAACAATACGAATCTCTCGCACTCAAAAATACTATAGTCAAGAAACTTGGGATGTCAAAAAGATAATATTAAATGTAACTTTTTTTAAATATAATAAATATAATTGTGATAGAATTCAGACATTTAAAGGTAATAATAAATAAACAAGAAATATTTATTAGCATAAATGGGCTTATTGGATAATAATAATGGTTTTTTTACATTTGTTATGTATAGATTTTTTACATTTCTTTCGTGATCGAATTACTTTACTATCTCTTTTAAAATTCAGCGGTTCTATTCTATTTTTGAAGTTTTTTTTACTCAACTTGTCATCTAGAAATAAAAATCCCTTCTCAATTTAAATTTCCTCCATTTTATTTCGGGCTCTCCCTCAAAACCTTCAAAAGAAAATTTCATCAGCAAGACTAAAGGGACGGCTGTAGCAGCTACAAATTGGGTAAAGTTGCCAACACGATTTGTCCACTAACTGCTGATTGGCTTACGTAGGTGACACCTAAAGGATCTTCAAACAACTTTATCTCAAGTAAGTACGCCGTCTGAATAAATTGAATGGCGATTAAGCTACCAATGCCTACGAGTGTAAGGTTTTATCTGGTCAGTTTTAGTCCTATATGACATGCAAGACACGTTCACAATCCTCCGAGGGATGGTCAGAATTGCAAGGCATTAATCAATTGGATATGTACCTTAGATTGGGGAAGCGTTCACGTAGCAGATCATGGTACTCGATAGATAACAAAAATTGTCTTTATGATGTGTTAAATGTGATATATAATGAAGTGATGATGAATTCAATTAAACAGGACACTAAAACAAAATGTAATTTTTCTTATAGTTTTGTTTTTTGATACTAATTTTGCCTTCTGAAAACAAAACATCAAGTTTTTACGTAAAATATTAAGCTATTATACACAGCTCACCTATGGTTTACTAATTAGAAACATGTTCATTGCTCATACATATAATACGATAGCTTTTGAGCTAGTACGCTAGAAACCAACAGATCACTGTGGCAAAACACGGCTACATTTGTATTGAAATTATACCATGCATTAGTCTAGTTTGTGTTGCAAACTCCCGATTCCCGTGGCGATATAAATCCGTATAGATGGCAGTACTGCGCTTGAGAAACTAAGTTGGCAACACTACTGCTCTCTGTGGTAACGACTTAAGCTTTCTGAATATTAATGTCCGTAATGCCGTTGTTTCGTCTGTAACTGGTTCGTTGTTCGTAGCTGTGTAACGGAGTGCAGTGTGAAGACAGTGGCTTTGGCCAGGGTCTTAGATTGGCTACATACAGCCATGATATCTATTCAACATTTAGAAAAAAATATATTGAACTAAGAGATAAAAACCTAACTTATTTTGAAGTTGATTAAACTGACCAAGAGATGGCATAATATGCGATTTACAACTTTCATAATAGTACTTAATTTTTTTTAATATCTCGACACAGACTCTTTAATAACTACTACGAATTATGCTACACTTCATTATAATCCATGAATTGTACTTCTTAAACCAAAAGGTCATCATAAGCATTTGCCCTCTACCCTTGAGGTAAGAACTAAACTTAAATATACCAGAGAGAAAATGTCCATATTGGCAAATGCAAAAACTGCCACCTTGGTGTTAGGACTTTTCAAAGAGGCTTACAACCTTTGATGTGGCTTAGCCTTTCAACAAAGTCTAGCCACCAAGGTTTATATCTGTCGCCAGTGATTTCTGAATCGACTGCATACACTCATATATCTCACGTCATACATTCTTGCTATCTTATAATGAAATGAGGAATTCAATGGTCCTAGAGTTTTGTAATTCTTACGGCACAGTATAGATACTCAAATATAATAATTACTCATACCTACTACTACCATATATTTCTTGACAGTCATGACATTTATTTATTTTTTATTGATCAGCCAAACTGGCCGGTGTTACCGAGTTTACTGTACGTTTACTGAATCTTTAAAGAGTTTTGTTCGATCTTATTATATCTGATAAATATTACCCTTAATATATGTACTTAATAATATCAAACGATACGAGTAAAAATAATGAAAAATAGTTTTTAATTTCGCGCTAATAAGACACATTTTCCACAGCACTTCCTACCTGTTCACACGAAATTAAAGCTAAGTGCTCACACCTAGCGCCGGGATAATTAACTGTACTTAACTCTGTGATACGTGACAAAACGAGACTGCTATTTATAGTACAGACTTATTTTTGTACAGAATAACTTTTTAGTATTAAACTAGGTTTCGAATTGGATAGAAATTTGGCAAAACGCACATATTATACATACATACATATACGTTCACATCCTTAAACTACTTTCGGGGTGGGTATTATATCTCTTATATATTTCAGCTGTTAGTTTTTCACCTAAATATGGACAAACACTGTCACGACTATTAACCCGTATGGGGTAGTCAGAAGTTTATTGCGGAGGAAACATGAAGAATGAGATATTTTGGCATAACACGTAAACACTCTTGGCAATCTCGTTCTTTGTGTATAATGTTATAATTACAAAGTCTATGAGTGAGATGATGAACGAAATGTTAAACTTATAATTTTTTTTTGGTATTAAAATTATTTTATGATTTGAAAGCTGAAACTATACTTGTGATATTTGAGAATGGAGTAAGTTAACCACGTACTAAATTTAATTCTAAACAAAATCAATATATACACACACACATACACTCATATACTCGTATATGTATAGTACATACATAAAATTATTATTCTTATTATTTATTAAATACTTAGCAGCTCTTCAAGCTGATGCGTGTATAAGATTGCACTTGAGTTTATTAAGTTTTAATTAACAAAATATTACACATGACATTCCTTACACAATGGTCATTAAGACAATCTTTGAAGCTTTGGAGTATTTTTATTACATTGTTTGACAACTCATAGTGATTTTCGGAAATCTGGTTGTATTCATAGCATGGTTGTTATAGAATATAATCGGCGATGCTATTACGTTTATATACTTTACACCAATTATCTTTTTAGTCCATATGTAAATGGTCCGTATGTATTCTGTTTAATGAACACGTTTATTACGTCCAATATAGAAGACCTTATTAAGTCTATTTGTTCAAGTTACTAAGCCTAAGAACTTGTTAAAATATTTACGTAGATATTTATTGAACAAACATACCAAGGAACAACTGATGCTAAAAGACTTACGAAATCTACAAATAGAAATGAAATATACGTGATAATAAACAATTTCCGATATATTCTACAAGAAAATAACTTATCTATATTTTGGGTTCCTTTGAAATCTAATTCTTTAAATATTTTAATATTATTATACAGTTATCTTATTATTTAATTGTCGTCAGAAATGAAGATAATACAGTTGATTAAGTATATGGTTAAAACAATGACCTAAATAATATGTCGTAGTAAAAACAAGTAATGATCATACTCAGAATTATGCGATATTGTCATATTACCTATTAATTCAGTTCAGAGTGTACAATAAATCATATGGGACACATTCAATTACTTGCAACCTGTTACACACTCCAGGTTCCATCAACATTGAAATGGATGGAAATGTATTCTAAGACTGTTCAATTATGTACGAGAATGTATATGTATAATAATTGCTCAAATAAATGTATACATGACAGTATACATTTCTATGAGTAATATAGAGATGATATACGCCATATTGAAGAAGATGTCGTTAGAAGTACCTATAACTACTGAGTGAGTATGAGGAGGTGTATGAGTGTCAATCAAGCGAAAGAAGTCTCTCAGGATCGGGACAAATGAGGATCCGTGATCTCTGCCTACCCCTCTACAGGGAATTAGGCGTGATGTATATGCATCTATGTACGAGTATATTTATTATAATTCCTCATAGAAGTGTACATAAACCTCACACCACAAAATTCAACATGCATAAGGACTTTAAAACTAGGCTACACGTGTTTTGCTTCCCCTGAACAAAAAGTTTGTCACTGACACTTGTAGCGGCTTAGGACTGTTCTAGCGTGAAGAACAATGTTTGAGAACTGCGTCCTTATAAATTGTGTAGGTATTGACCGAACCTTCGGACATAGAGAGGTTATTTTGATATATGAATTATAAAAGACATTCTTTTGTCAATTAATTTGGGGCTAAAAGTTATGGGTTACCAGCCATTTGGATCCTGTAGTTGTCTCATATGATACTGCTGAAGAAAGATAATATTAATATTTACATATATGTAGACAGAAACTGGGAAACACGGTAATACCCCTGAGTTACTTTATAGTTTGTGATGTTGTAGTATATTATTTGAGAAAGAGTACGTAATCGTATGTATCAATTTACTTCCGTATTTTTATTTATTTTAACATACTCTTAAGCTCCCTTATAAATTATTAACGACATATTCTAATGTCCTAGATAACTGCCTCCGGAAAATAGACAAAGCATTTTGACAAGCTCGTAAACATCTTTCCTCCAGTGTTGCGTGACTACCAGTCAACAAGATGACTTGGCCAGAACGCCAATGATTAATGCTCGGGAGGGACTTGAGTAATGATAATCTAGCTTTTTAATCTTTTAGGAAGCACGGGATTAATGTTTCACATCCAACGATTTTTTTCGAAGCTTCCATTTTGAGGTGGGCATGATTTTCGTGCTTGTTTTTTAAAATTATGAATAAAAACATGATTTTGTAGTAGTGTATTTATTAACTGAATGTATAAAAATGTTGCTTTCTATCATTTATTGTTTTCTAATATGTTGGAAATGTTATTAGAATCTAGAATGCAAATCCCAAAAGAATTCCTTTTTTTTTTTAATCTAAATTTTTCTTTAATCTTTAAAGTTAATAAATTTTCATGTCAATCAACAGGGGAATTGTTCTCTTTATCACTTTTGTAGGACAGTAACTGCACACATTCCATCTGATCCATAGAGCGGATGCGACACTATTTACATTCCACTTTGTTTTCAATCCGAGTGTCACACCAGTGGCATAAATATAAAATCGGAACCAGCATTTTCCAATCCATTTTATTCATATTTTATGGCTGAAAATAAACAGCAGGCAATCGCTGACAACGAGAGCCATTTGACATGTTCCGTACATGGATACTTGAAGCATCAATTTGACCTAAACCTATTTGCTGATAAAATGCGGTTGGAAATGGGCCAAAACTGTATGCTACGACTTTCAAACGACAAGAATGGGGTCGTTGCTGAAAATATAGGGTGAATTTTTTTGCCGCTACACTAAAACTAAAAAGTGGCAACATTTCCTTATGAAAAGCATTTTTGGCGGGCGATTATTATTTTTAGTAGGCTGAGGTCTGTTCCGTTGCCAACATCTTAAGAAGGCCGTAGAGCAAATGCTGGCAGCTAGTATGAGGTCTCATAATTAATTACTTTAAGGTAACAAAGAATCTTAGCTTTATTGCGCCTATCTGTTTTCGTACACTGACAGTTTGATATGAACACTCATATTACACATAAAAAAGGTACAGAACCTCGGAACGCAGTTACTACGTTGTTTCAGTCATTAACTTATGGGTAACATTATAACACAGCTTTTAAATTACTAAGGACAAGAATTTCAGCAAAGGAACTAACATAAGTCGAACTACATATGTATCGTTACTATATGAACCATCTATCTAAAAGAGTACATGTTATATTGAATACAGTATGACATGTGCCCTTTTAGTAATCATCTATTCATATTTTTAAAGGTTTCATATCTTATCATCAGTATATATAATATACCAATACGATACCCTTTATAAAAAAAGCTACGCAAACATTTGAACATCGAGTTCAAAGCATTGCATCTTTCCTACGTGTATTTTGTGTCGACGTAATATCTGAAAAAGTCCGGATGAATTTATTTGAGTGTTATAATTTAATTATTTCGATATGCTGCGAGTTCAAAAGAGCCGCACAAAAGTTCTCTATGCAAATAACAGCTGGCAAATAGAGCTGGCAAACATAGTGGTGTGTGGCGCAAATGTATGCTGTAAGCGTTATTAGGTACACGGATAATTCGTTTCAGTAAACCTAATGACTACTTCATCATTCATTATTGATTTATTTTGAGATCGTCATAAATAAGTATTAACAATAATTTACAGTTGTCCGTGGGATAGGTAATAACCAGTGCCTATATAAGGCGATACGGTTCACTATCTATCACGTTGGGTGCTGTCTATCTAGTGAAACATGCGCTTCATGTGACCCATACCGAACATGTTTTCGAAATATCGAAGACGGGCACTCAAGCCTCTGACTACCCAGCCGCAATAAAAAAGGTAATGTGTGTACACAAGTCACGTAGCGTATGTATGTTTCATCGTCATAAGCATTTTCAAGGAATAATAATACATAAGCATAAGTTTCATACCATAAAGATATCAAAACTTTGCACAAATACTGCTTCTGTTGCAAGTTTTGTCTTGTGCTAGTCTCAGACTAAAAGAATGTTAAACTAACTGATGATGGGATTAGGGACAAACGGAATCTATTGGGCGATAGGCTAGCAACCTGTCATTATTGTTTCATAATGACATCAAACCAATATTTATGCTAAAAAAAGACCAAGAGTATATTATATCTCCTAGGTTCGGTTCTCCCCGAAGGAGATTAAGAAACGTGAACGTGTTTCAAACTTTATTATTTTTTAATTTCGTTATTTACGTATTAAAACTGTAGTTAACATCGTGAGCATATAACTCCGTTTTAACAACTCACAGTCCATAAAGAATATTGACAAAATGTTTCCTCACCCTATTTTAGTGCAAGCTAATATGAGACCCTTATTTTCCTGCAATCTTCATAATATTGTGTTTTATAGTTTACTGCTGTAGTTAGAAAATCGTTTATTCTAATATTATCAAGAACATTCCATCCTAAAAACAAAAACCAGCCGAAAAATATTATTTTAGACCACACTTCAGTTCAGTTTGCAAATAAAAAAGTGCAGGAATAAACCTTGGGTGAAAGAAACGCCCATTCCGCGTTCATTTATTGGGCTTCGGCTGAAGCGATCTGGTTTCGAAAACTTTTAATGTTATCGTTTACCACAACCGTGTATTGCTAGATCAATCTGGTATACCTTGTCGGGTATACTTGAAAATTCTTAGTGGAAGAGTGTGAGTTGATGTGTTTAAGCGAAATATAATTAAATATAATATAGAACTGAATGTTTGCTTTCAGGGTATACATCTTTTCTATAGCAGAGATATAGCAGAGATAAATTTACAATTATAATTGGATAAATACCTGAAATACTTTAGTACGTTGTTATTAATTTAACTAATTCAGATTGCTTGTTATGTCTTTCACATACATATAACATATGTAGTTGTACATATGTTATATGTATGTGAAAGGAAACAAAGAGGAGTCAGTAAAGGTTTGATCTTAAATTCATGAAAATCTCCATATAAACGCTAAACGCTTTAATCAATATTATGCCATTAGGACTATTCCTTGTAATACTCATTATCACTATAAATCTAAAATATTTTTTCTTCATTTTCGAAGCCATCAATAACTGCTTGTATATGTAAAAATACTAAGACGTAAGTGAAGAATCGTTTAGTCGGAAATTTTGTCTAACAAACATTACGATAGAATAATGTAAGTATGTATTTTTAATATATATTATAGGCTTATAAACTACAAGTGTTTAGTCGGCCAATATGTAATAAATGTTATATATATACAATGTTATACAATGTTATATACTATGCCTAAAATGTTATATAGCTAAAAATAATGTGACAAATTTAGGTGAATGTATGTTATATATTGCTTTAAGATATATCTCCATATTTCGTCGAATCCACACCCTAAGCAACGAGTCGTCTTCTCGGATTCTGCGTCACTGCAAAGGGCAAGCCAGCCAAGAAATTTGATCCAATGGTTCTGCAATGCGTCCGTCTCACTCAGTGATATATGCGTCTTTATATGAACGAATTAAAATGAGAATCTTGTGAATTATGACGCCATAATGTAGGCAGTTTTTCTTTTTAGACCATAAAAGCACACATTTGCATGAGAAACATTTTAATAGATCTCAAACTGGAGGCTGGTTACGTAAAATGGCTTTTTAAATGAGGCTTCAGCATATATTTACGGGCGTTAACGACATATGATTTTCTTTCTGAATTCATGAAGTGCATCCCATTCTTTGTGGTAAAGTATGTGTATAGAGAAAAATATAATAGTATTTTGTGCGAACTAGTGTCGTAGACCTGCCGATAATATTAAAGTAAACTTTTTTAGTATCAGATTATGTTAAAAGTAATCTATATATTTTCTTGAACCTGAGTCTACTATAAAATCTAAAATAATAATTTTATAAACAGATTTTCGATATCAAAATACATTGTTTAAATAAAAAGACAATATTATATTCTTGTACATTTGCGTTATCCGATACAGAAATGTAAAGAGAAATGTACCTCAGTTGTTATTCATTCAAATAAAACGAAGCATTAAATGTAACCCGATATAGATAAAATTTGGCACAACCAATATTCGGTGAACCCAATATTCAAATTGGATTGAACATGATCTCACCCAATGAGAATATTTTATCTTTTTGCAAAAGAAAGAGACCGTTTTGCAAGGATAAAAAGATTTTAGAAGTTAGGCTACAAATACTGCGATTACAAAGGGATTTCTTTTTGTGCCGTTTTTCGTTTGACACTGAAAAAATCTGGTCACAAAGTTATTACGCAATAAAATTTACTGAAACACAAAATATTTATCACGAAATTTTTGCGCCTTTTAGAGTTGAAATTTTGTAACCTGTTTGTGATCAAATGAAGGTTGACATGTGTTTCATTGCCAGCAGATTCTTTGTGTTTTGTAGTTTTTTG
This sequence comes from Leucoptera coffeella, assembly GCA_030578115.1. Lineage (NCBI taxonomy): Eukaryota > Metazoa > Arthropoda > Insecta > Lepidoptera > Lyonetiidae > Leucoptera > Leucoptera coffeella. Next base: position 142,316 of record JAMBLF010000391.1, read on the forward strand.
CCATGGCTGCTATTTCCTCGCAATTTTCATAAAATTTCATAAAAAGCTTTCGATATTTGCTTAAATTTCTATACGAGTACATTAAATGTCATTTATTTGTGTATAATACTCCACATTATATTAAATAACGTAACATAAACGGCAGGGTGCTATCTGGTACAATATATTCAAAATATTGATATTCAACATCATTTCTGTTCCGTATGTTACAATTAGAAAGTTCAACGTTCAAGTTTAACAACTTTTAGAAGCTATTCGAGGTGTGGAAGAAATGACGCATAAGTATATAAACACAACGTGCCTTATTTTCTTATATTCTAACCTATCCACCACATAATTTGTGAAAGAGTCGACTGTTTAAGCAACAATTAATAGTAATATCAGACACAATGTTAGATTTTTATATACGAGTAAAAAAGATTCTAAAGCAGATGTGCATTGGAGCGCATGCATTAATATACTCCTATCCCTTTTAGCCTTTATCCATTTCACAGTAAACAGAGCCTTTGAGACATTAAATATCTTTGATGATTGTTAGCATTATTACGGCTATATGATGACAATAATACAGAAATAAACAGATATGCTGCCTTATAGCTCAATATCCCAAAAAACTGTAAGACCGACAGCTAGTCAGCATTCTATTTACGCTTCAACTAAAACAAGGTCCCGTTTGCAGTACGTAATAAATGAGAAAGTACTAGTTTTATTCCGAATACGGGCACCGAGTACAAATGAAGCAAACTTTCCCCTTTTACAACTCTGAGGTGAATGTCGTCATGCCCAGATAATGGCAGTTGGTAGAACTTTTCTCGGGCACCCAATTAATAGAAACTTGTCTTACCAATAAGCTGGAAATTGAATCGGCTTCGAAAGCTCCTTTGCGTGCTCAATTAGTTACGAAGCTTGGCAATGGTTTCCTGGATATTGAAACGGGCTTCGAGATTTAAAATTTAATATGAGGTAGTATTGTTTTATTTTAAGGAATGGCAAACGTAGGGAAGTTTTACTGCGCATTGAGTTTAAATTGTGATGGGCTGTTATAATTATACATTCCTGGAAAATCACTAATAGATAAGCTACTGATGAAAAATATTTGCGTACAAAATTACCATGGCCTGAAATACATAATATTATAATAACGTAAGACGCGTCCTTCGAAAACATGAATAATGTCCTGAAAATATATATACTTAAAATATTTAGAAAAATTGTAAATAAGTTCCTAAAAAAAAACTTCCAATTGTATACCAAAACGAGGCTCACTTTCTAGATGAAATGTTTCAGTACGCTAGTAACTCTAAATCTCCAACTTATATGTACACTTATCACTTCCGTTGTAATACGAGTATACAGGAATCATGCATCTACTTTTTTCACAATATTATTTAATATTAGATCTACGGCTTTCACTTGCCCCACATATTATTTTTAAGTACAGAAGTACTTATTTAAAGATTTCTGGAAACGCAGGCTTACTGACTTATCAGATAAACGCATAAACAACTGAAATATGCCTTGCTCATCGTATGAATGATGATTTCGTTATGTTTTCCTTTAGTTTTCGTAACATCTCAATAGAAACGAGATTCTAATAACGCCTTCTCTTCGTCACGACTGCTTGTATATTTTAGAAAGCAAATAAACAAACTTGTACCAGCGTCAAATGCATTCTTTGTAGTCCATTCAAGATTAGAGTAACAATAATGTCCGAACATTAAAAACACGACCAAAAAGAAAAAAAGTATTAATTAACAAGACAACATTTGTATCCTTTTCAAAGAGAAACCCCATGGGGCCTTGAAATCTCATTAAAAGGCCTAAACAAAGCAGAAACTGTCAACTGAGGCGGATTTTTATTGCCTTAATAAATCTAAAGTAAGTCCTCAGCATCAGATTTGATGTAAAAGGGCAGATTCAAAATGAATTCGTTACGTTTTTACTTAACTCTATTTTGGGAATGTTGAAAAAGTTCAAATGAAGAACTTTCTACTTAATTGAGTTGAAGAATACACTGGCTATGACCTTCTTGAAGAGCAGTACTGATAGAAATTTAAAGATTCCTAACATACACGTCCTTTAATCTCTTTTGGGGTAAAACAAAACTCTGAGACATACTCGTGAATTTTCTTTGATCACTTGCAAAACCGTATTAGAGTTGTGATGATATCTATAACAGTAGAAAATAACCTACTATCTTGGACCTAACGTTACATTTTGATGGTCTTGTATTAGCAGAAATATGTATTGATTCAATTATAATATAATTGCGTATTTATTTATTTATCAAAATCCTTATCGATAAATTGCTCTTCAATACATGGTTTGTATATAAAAAACAGGTGCAAAAAATAATTACCGACTTTTATGATAATATCATTAATTAACTAATTGTAATGACAACTTTTCCGGAGAAAATGTTTTTTTTTTGACTTTCAATAAGTGATTTTATAATCCTCATATTGAATAAAAAGCATTTCATTTCATTTTATCTACCTTCAATACATTATAATATGATTTATTATATAACATTGTAGATTGTTACATTTATACATGATAGGTACATGTAAGGATCATGTATGTTACAAAAAGAAAATATCTTGTTAAATATTGTCAACGTTTGCGAGACTGAAACTGTACTCATATCGGCTTTCTAAACGAGATATTGTAAAGTGGATCAAATTCCGAACTTATTGGTTTTACAAGTTGCTCCCTGATTGGATGCCCAGGAAGAGTTGGGAAGTTTTACCTCGTTACTTAACCGAGGTTTAGCAAGAGGAAAAAAGATTAAATTGAATTCTCTGTACCTCTAATACTGATTTTAGAAATCCACATACATTACTTAAAATATGCTGAGGTGGTTTGAGCACATGAAGCGAATGGATGAAAGGAGGGTTACAAAAGGGTTTTATAAAAAGTGGAAGATAGAGTTGGACCGGGCTAAGCAGCGTAGAACATATACTGAATTCGAGAAGAATAGAAGAGCACGTATGAGCGGATTGATGGGTGTAAGTGAAGCAAGGGAGATTTGTCAGGATCGTTTCAGGTGGCGATCGATAGTCTCTGCCTATCCCATTAGGGACGTAGAAGCGTGAATATGTACGTATATTACTTAATACGCATATTTATGAGTGTTCTTTATTTTCTTTGAACGTTTCTATTAAGACCATATTAACTTTTAGATTCAGCTTATATGTACATAGTACACATAATTTCGATAACACAAATTTGTATGAATATGATGTCATCGAAATATCATTAAACTGTTATGAAATTGATTGTAATGGATAAATTAACCATTAAATCACAGTATTACTAGTCTCACCGAACCTTATCCTGTGACGGAAAAATATTTTACTTACTTTTTGTTAATCTTTTTGAAGTAACAGGATATTTTCTCTGTTACCTATAGCTTAACTATTTAAAAGCACTATCCGCGTCACCTATTCACTTCAAAATTTTAAAACGAGTTCTATTTTCTATAAGTCGAAAATGCTGAGATCATGGATCCGTTGTAAAGTCGTGAATCTATTTATATATTGTTACCTAAATAGAAGATAATATTATAGTCCAATCTAGTTATATATTCTAACCTTTATAAGGAGGCTTTAGAACTGTTATTCTACTACCCTTCCACTTCGCATTGTAGTAAATTTCCTCGCAATGTAACGGAAGTATCCACAGTATCATGTTAAACATTGAACAACGTCAGAAAGGATATTTTTGTTTCAGAAAACCAAAGGATTGGAGTTCATAACACTTTTCTATTGCAAAAGTTTGATTGAGTTTAGGGCGATTTCATTTTAAAGTTTTATTTGTTGTACTTTTGCTTTTCCGGACCACTTCATGCTAGCCCAAATACTTGTAAGTTATTTTGGATTGTAACATCGTACTGCAATTTTGTAGTCGTGTTGAGGTTAAGTTGATTCAGTTACTTTACTAGTACAAATTTGAATTAGTTTCAACTTTTAATCTATCGATATTACACAGCTATAATAAAAAATACGTTTGTTCTTTTATTTATACTTTACTCGCCTATGTTTTAGTTTGAGTTCGGATTTATAAAAAAATATGTCAGCTCTTGTAACTCAAAGACAAACTACTTTTAGAAACTTACCTGCACTTAATATCAATTATTAATACCCTTAATTACCTCTTACAATACATTGAACATGATAATAGCTTATCACATTCTACTAAAGATCCAGATTAGCAAAATACAAAACAGTTAAGTTGCAACTGAACTCACGCTCATAACTCAGCCGTATTTTTTTATGACGCTGCGACCCCATAAATACTTTTACACATTAAACCAGTTAAAATCCAGACGCGGTCGTTGTTAATATGCAGCCTTTATTTTTGCCATGCTATTAATTTTCTCTATGAAGTGACCCACTTGGAATGTGTAGGACGCGTGTGGCCTAAGCATACAGAGGTTTGAGTGTTTGCTGGTTCTTACACATGTAGGAAATGACCTTTCAAGGTGAGTATTAAGGTTCAGGACTATCAATTTAATATTTACACGTGGAATAAATATCTGGGTATCAATTACATACATACAAAACACGCCTGATTCCCTGTAGAGGGGCAGATCTGTCCCGATCCTGATAAACCACTTTCGCTTCATTGACACTCATACACGTCCTTATACACACTCGGTATCAATTCATTATATTATTTCTGTGATGAGTTGGTAAATTATCATGAAAACATCTGAATATGTATAGCTTATATTATGTTTTAAGCGGTGATTGTATTACCGATTTTCACTTTGATTACTGACTGGTGAAAAGTTAAATTTTAGTGACCAGGTTTACAATAGCTATCTATTGAGTTTGGTGATTAAAACCAAAACAGCCTTTAAACGATATTAGCTCATAACAAATATAGTTTATATAATACATAATCGAGGCTCAGTACTTACTAAATAGCATTCCACTTTTTACGCCAAACAAAAAAATGTTGGTACTCAAAAGCTCGTGAACAGCTCTAAAGGCGATAATACAGAAAGCTCGTTAATTCATTAGATAGTTAAAAATGTTGAGAAGCAACCAGACTGATTAATGATCATTAATTAACCTTTTAAGCGATTAAAGTTAGCGCGCTATCTTAGTCGTATTTATTTTTGTTTATAGATATAATTATACTGTTTCATATCTCACACGTCTAAAATCACACTATTTGGTTCTGATGTATGAGAATCAACAAATCATTTAATTCTCTCTTTGATAATTCAAAGACTTAATACGAAAATCAAATACTCTCTGAAAAGCACGCTGTTAAATATTTTACTAAAAGCTTTATTATATGATAGCAATTAATATATTTGCTCTGTGATTGATTATAAAATGGCATCGAAAAAAAAAATTTTTTCTTTATTTATGTAGTCATTGAGAATGAATTCTACCTATTTAGTATTTATATATTTATTATCATAAAACGAGATGAGATGAGTTCCCAAACATTTTTACAGGCTCAAGCCTTTAAGTGCCTCCCAAAAGAATATATACTTTTATAACCAATTGGAAACGTAATAACTCATTGATATTAAACCAAACTGTTCAATATTAAAGGAAACGCTGTCGCCAGGTTCTTGCACCGCTCTTCTTATTGTGTGCCAGCACAGTGTGCCAACTGCTATTAACATTAAGAGCTATATTCTTCCATTTGGGATAAACATTTTACACTGCGTAAAATTATATCCAGGATTACATAAGTTCAACTTTAGTTTGGAATTGCCGTAACGTGGTAAGTTGATTGTTATGGATACTGTAAACATATATGAAAGGAAAGCGTCTAATGATATTTCGAAACCTTTGATAATTTTTAACTTATTAATGTATAATACAGACTAACAGAAGGGATGAATTTATTTGAAAATAAATGTTTTAATAAGTTTTATAATAAGCCAACCAAAGGTATATTCGTCTAGCATTTTAATGCATTTATTGTTGTTGACTTAAAAAAGTATTTACACAACTAAGTTATTAAAAAATTAATAAGTAGTTAGACGTTATAAGTACACCTATAAACTTGATTGCTATTACATATGCAGTCAAATCGTTACTGATTTTAGTTGCTTTACATAAAACAAACAAGATTTGGTTATCCGATTAAGAATTAACGAATAATTACAGGCTTTATTTCGTTAAGTATTCTCTATTTAGTGAAATGGTTCACAGTTTTCAATTAACAAGTCAAGTGTATAACTTAATATCTATGTGTATCTCTTCACAGAAATATTACTGTATTTGTATTACGATTTACAATAATTATAACCACATAAAAAAGAAGTACCATTCCACAATTAACAATTATATCTCAGGTTAGACTTAAACAGTTTCTTCATACAAATACGAGTATAATTGTGATTGTATTACTATTTGCAACAAGTATAATACATAGAACCAAAGTACCTTACCAGAGCAACTCAGTTCTAACGATGGAGTATGAACACCATCTGTTAAAAGTGATTTGGAATGTAAATAGCAGATTAGAATTCGCTGGGCGGGCGGATTCATCGTAAACACCACGATCGGCGAGCCTCGCATAGCAATGAGATGGAAATATTTTCAAAATATTTAGAAAAATCATACTTCAATGTGTAACTTGTATTCCTGGTGGTATTTCTTATATATATATATATATATATATACTCGTAGGTATAAAGTAAAGTTAATTGGTACTATAGTTTTCACGGAATCTCGGAGATATTAAAATGTTTTGGTCCTAATAAGCAGTAGCATTTTATGCTCGTACACGTAGTTCCGTAGATGCCCCACAATAAGACATATGACGGTCAGATTGATGTCATATTGAAAAAGAGTGTCGTTAGAAGTATGTTTAATTGTCGGGTGTGTAAGAGGAGGTATCTGAGTGTCAATTAGACGAAAGTGGTTTGTCAAGATTGGAACAAATGGGGATGCGTGATCTCTGCCTACCCTGGCTATTGAAATTGTGTGTATGTATATTAAAAAATGTAGTACAATATAGACACGTGAAGTACATAGGCGGATGCGAGAGAAAATTATAGCAATATTGTTAGGAAACTGTGACTTTAATTATTATTGATGCTACATGATACGAGTATATGAGTTACGACTACACTCTACAATAGTATATTTTCAAAACTTTTTTAAAAACAGGATATTTTTTGCTATATTCTTATACTGTATATAACTGACACGACGGTGTTAGCTTGTGTTATCAATATTAAACATTATATATACAGTATTTTCTGTATCTACATACCATTATTCGATACAATATTTGGCCAAAGCTTCTGCAAATCAAAGTTATGAATGAGTGAATGTTAAACATTACTTTGAATGTACCCTTGTGCCCTTGGAAAGTAAATAAAAATCCAATTCAGAATACGTGAACGTTGAGCAAGTTTCTTGTTAATGTGAGCCTCCTTGCTCTTGAAGAATTTTTGTCGCTTCCATTCAACTTTCTGAGTTGTTGGGTGAAATATGGGATTCTTAACAATACTTTTACTTGGCTTTGTCATGTTCAAAGCTTCATTATAACAGCGTGTAATTACAAGCTTGTATTATTAACTAATTAAACAAACGTGATCATAAATTCTTGAATAAGTAGAGAGAACAAAAGATCCCGAAAATCCTTTCACCATATTTAATCTGTTGTTAAGGATAAATGTGTTGGACATCATTAATACATAAACATTCACGCCCACTAATCTCTTTCGGGGGACAGAACCTTGAGACGATAATATCTCCAAGATCACTTTAACTTAAATATTGAGGTTGTGAAGTAATATGGAAAATTGGTGACTGATTGCTAGCCCATCGCATATCAGATTCCATTGACTCCTAGTCTCTTAGTCTCTTCCTACGACATGTCAGGAAGAACGTTATACTGGTTTTTGTAAATGAGTTAATAGTATTATTAAATTATTTATCAAAATAATTGCCATATCTGTAGGAAGTGATGGAAAAATACTATGGAAGATTTTCCATCAAACATTGTTATGTCTTCGGAAGTAAACAACCCTGTAAGAGTATATTTGTTCAAAAGAAATGTATTGTTTACTTAAGGTATGTACACATTCATTACTGTATACGTATAATGTGAAAGCAATACCGTGTCGAATAACGACCTCCCGCTACGAAATTTTCGTCAAGTGAGATCAAGAAATTATATCAATACAGTTAGGTATCGTTTACGAAAAAGTATAAGAGACTACATACATATACAATACACGTAAAAGCTACTTCCTTATAGAATAGGCAAAAATACTGATTCTTCAATCTTAACTTACTACCTTAACTATCACATCACCACACACATGACTCGTTGCATATATGTACGTACTTGTAACATAGGTAAAGTAATGATGTAGTGAATTTATTTAACAATTGGCTAGCAAATTTTTATTAAAATTCCACACTTATACTTGAAGGTTTTCTAATCCACTTCTATTTACCCTGTAAATCATACATATATCCATATCCCTTTCGTTGCGGACATACATATTTGTCATAAATAAATTTCAATCAATGTGATAATATCCACATATGAAGTTTCATATCAACACATATTTGGCTAGATATCAAAATGGAACGCTTGAATGATACATTTCATAACTGACAATGTATGCCTACGGTAACAATAGCATTTCGCTTCATAGAACAAGGTCTGCCTTAATTTTCCGTTCGTGCCTCTTGCCACTTAAGCATTATATTGTGTTCTATTCTATAAATGGAGAAAGAAATATATCTACTTAAAGTAACCCACGAAACTAATTTAGGATTTTGGCGTCAATTATGGAATTCATTATCTATTGTTAATGAGTCTAGCGTTTTGGTTCGTAAGTTCCGAATAAATTCCAATAGATTCCAAAGATTGGTTATGCAGACAAATTTTGACCAGTTTATTGAACAATAGAAAGTCATTAGTCATTTTACTATCTGTCGTGTAGTTATTGTATGTAGTGTTTATTAGTGGTTTATGTTGCCCTTGTAATATGTAATTTGAATAGTTTTAGTCCTCTAGTGCCATCTCTGAATATAAAGCAGAAATTTGTGCAACAAAAGGCCTTCGCCATCTCGGATGTGAGAGAAAGAGTATATTTTAAAGCGCTGCATATTGTATAGATGGCGCTTTATAATTTGAAGTAATACATAATTTATTTCCAGTTACAATGTTTGTGTTATATAATGTACTCTTTTCTCTTTTATTCTTTTCATACACATGCAAGCACAATCCAATACCATCAATTGAACATCATCATAGTGTTTGGCAATTCAAAACCTATTTTGTATCCAACGAGACACGAGGTAAACCGTATACACATTACTGACTATCCGAAAAATGGGCTCGTTTTATACGATTTTTTCCCTAACCTAATCAACAGCTAATAGACAATCTAAATGGTCACCTATTCGTTACCCTGCCTATTCTATTACGTTGTTCACGTTTATGTTGTTTAATTTCAGCTATTATACAAAATAGAGTGTGTCAATGAGACTACGGACGTGTATGTTTATATACTAGGAATCATATATGCGACTAGAATGCCTGATTCCTATCGTATAATATATTAAATATCATATATAATGATACAATATCTTATGAAACAAAACACACTTTATTTTTCTCAGTCAAACTTTATATTTTCAAAAATTTACAATTTTTTTAAATTAATATCACGTTGTTATTGAATAGTAATTATACTTCAAATTATTTAAGGATATGTCACATACCATCGTGAAACAAATAAATTAACATTTTTACGATCATGAAATGAATAATGCTTTTTATATAAATATATTGTTATTGAATGCCCGAATTCATATTTAATGATTCCCTTATATGTAGAACAGCACGTTCTATTAATTCAATTTAATCCAATCATATTTAAAAGGAACCATGCGACTTAATTAAAAAGTAATCTAAGTACATATGTGATCAATTTTCAATCATGAAAAGCATTGGTACAACTTGACGAATAGATTTTAATCCTTTCATTACTTCTGAAATTACTTTAATAAATTGTTTTTGACAGATTCAATTACATTTCTTATGAACAGCAAAAAAGGAAAAAAAATGGATACAATTTTCTATAGCGCGATCATTGTAATTTTTTCCTACTTATGTTTAATAAATTTATTTGCTAAATTTCTAATTGTGTATCTCTATAATAACATATCACATAGCCGTTACATATTTTATACATTTCAACAATTAGTGCCCAATACATAATGCTAATTTATTTAAAATTAATATTACATTCATAAACACTGGCTGCATGTACTACTTTAATGTACGTTTTAAATATTCTTCTTATAGACTTTGTATATGATAAGCAATAATTTGTTTAGTATAACCGTATTTATAACCATGACGACTTTCTCATTTCACTTAAAAAAAATTTTACTGTCACTCTACAAACGCGTTTCATTCGCAATAACTATACAACTCTTTTATGATCCACATACATTGAAAATTCTACTCTTACATTCCATTAGGTACTTTTAAAACTCCTATTTAATTATATAACTAGACATCAAGCTCACAAGCTAATGTATCGAAATCATGCAAGTCGTACTCGCGCCGTCTGAACCTCGGAGGCTGTGTTTTGGTGCAGACAGGTATAGAGGGCGGTGGCGGTGGTCTAGGCAACCGCAACGCACAAGGCAGCAGCTCTGGCATCACGCTATGATGGGTGATCAACGCTCGTAGTCTTGTGAACTCTTTCGTGAAACCCTGGAAAATAAAAATGTTAGTTATTACTTGCAGAACAGATTTAGATGCGAACTTCGTTATAATTTAAAAGAGAACACTGCTGCCTCAAGAGTAGGTATTAGTATATTATAAAAGGCGAAAATCACACAAGGCTACATCAACAATCAATAATAAAATCATTTTTTTTTATAGAACAAAATAAAACTAGAACTAATTTTAAAAAGGCTGTGTGTTCCTGCTATGATATAAATCCATTACCGACGACAAATACTTGTAATATTGCTTGTAAATGGCAACATGGCTTACCACCTGTCACACTAAGTACTGAATATCTGGTTAACACGTGGGTTCGAGGTGGCCATAGAAGTACTACCTTCGCAATTGCGGAGAGGGACACCTGAACCTCTGACTACCCCACAAGGGTTAATGGTCGTGAACGCGTTTGTTTTGTGTCAAATACTTCAGCGTCACATTTTACTGAACTGTTAATATGGAATATCAGTATAAACTTACCTTTATCTTATATCCTTTAGGCGTCCTTAAAATGAGATAATGGGCTATTCCACTCGGATGAAACTCCCTCGGCACCCGAACGGACAAGGCAAGGCTGCCGGCCTGGGAGCACGAACATCGCACCATGAAGGCACCAGACGGCTCGCCCCTTAGTACTTCTAACGCTATCTGAAAATGTAGGAGTTAAATATAAATGAGATACAATAAATTAGGTATCGGTATCTAAATACAATAAGCTTTGACAAAATTAACATTGGCCAAATTTTTTTTCCAGCCTTTCAGATTTTCATTTCTTTTTTATTTGAAAACATTGTACAAAACGATTTTTTCCAGTTTATCTCTTCATAATTAGAAACATTTAAATCACTTGTCATTAAAAATGTCTTAAGACGAAAGAAACAAGAAGACATATTAAGTGTTTTTCAAAAATTGGCGGCCATTAATGTACTCGCATAAAAAAAACATCAACTTCAATACTATACGTTCCATTGTTTATCGAAAAAAAAAAAACTTAATACACATCCTTGAATATGAAACTATAAACAACATGCTATTACTTACTTCCCGAGGTATTCCAGCTTGAAACCAAGGAGCAGTTTTCAGTTCAGGTTCCGACTGTAGCAGAGAGGCCAATGTTTGTGCTGGTATCCCTGTGTTTTTGATCTGGCAATTATTATTATTCCCTGACCTGATTGATACCCCCGACGACGAAGACGAAGCATGGCAAGAATTGTCACTGAAACATTGAGAATATTTATTATATTAAAATTGTTGTTGTACTCGTAGTCCTGCGGTAATCTAGGATAGCTTTGTGTTTTATGTGGTGTCATAAAAGATAATCAAAGGTTTTCTGAAGTATTTTACAAAATTGGCAATATTCTCGTAATGTTTCTGATGTACTTTTCAAAATTACCAATATTTTAATAATATTCACATCTAAGTGCCTATGAATACGCTAGATGTGACGAAAATGAGTTAAAATGTTTGTTTTTATTGAAAAAAGTATTTTAATTTTTTTTTTACTTTTCTAGCTCAACTCATCACTTTCCTCTATATAGTTAAGTTACTCTATACGACATTCCAAGAGGCAAGATATTCGCTTCATACTATTTTCTTAGTAAATCAACTCAAAACTAACCTACAATCAATCTACACAAAAAAGCCCACTCACCAATTACTCGAATGATGTTTCCCATTAAACGGACTCCTATGCTCCATAAGCGGAATGGGAGGAACTTTTGGTATCACTAGTTGCTGCTGAAAGAGGCAAGGCTCTCGTTTCCTGAACTCTGGTTCTGACGCTTCATTGATGTACCCATTCGTGCAGAGAGGTACGTTCGTTGGTCTGAAATTGTATGTAAAAAGACGTTAGTATTATGAATTGATTTTTGCAGGTAGCAGCTGTAGTGCTCCGTGGTAGTCTAGGGTGTAAATAGAATGCTTCTTAGCTGCCATTCATCCCTAAATAAGTCGTGTGAGTCGTAGAAGGCGACTGAAAGACTAGAGATCAATGGATTTTTTTATTATGAGACTAGTAATCTGACATCAATGTTCATACAGCCACTTGACGTGATCAAGCAGTTTTATTGTCTGCGAATTTAAGTCCATCAAGAAAATCATGAAAGGGCCTAAATGTATGTATAGACTACATTGACAAATTATGCCTAATTATTTTTTTTGTTTTATTTATTCTGCTAGTTTCTTTTTTGTTTCACGTATTATTAATAGGTGCGCTCTTGGTACAGTATATAGTTTAATATAAGAATAACTATCACCTTGTTACATACATCACGAGTCAATCGAAACTCACTACTCATCAAACGATCAGAATACATCGTAATAATTGGTAAGTCCATACACCATTATACACATCCGGTATTCTTAAACTACTTTACCAACTTACGTGGTAGGAGTATCGGCCACGAGAGGCGTGGCATCATCATCCGAGGGATGTAGCCTGAGACCTCTGGCCAATCGCCGCGCCCTCTCGCCCAAGCGCCGGTACCCTGCCGTGCCGCAACTGGGTGCTTCTCTCGGCGAGGAGTCTTCGGAGCTGCTGGCACTGAGCTCGCTGGACTGAGAGTGTACCATGCCGTCGCATCGCGCAGGGGATCTGGAATTAGGTGGATAGGTGAGTTAGATACTTCAAGTAACCATCCGTTGTTCGTACTCTTCAATGTTGTATCAGTAAATTGATCATTGAGATATTTTTATATTTTTTTGGAAGAGCTGTTCCGGATGTCCAGGGACAAGAAAAGTTTCAGCAGGCTGACGGCAGACCTCCAGTAATGGAGTGCCACTAGAAGAAGAAGAGATATTTTTTCAGTCACTCCTGAAACATTTTATGGTAACATCGAGGTAGACAAGCTTTTGATGAATACACTAAATTCACAATCGTACAGGGTATATACACCTCTACATAAACATACATACAGGGGCTTAAAATAATAGTCGGGAAGTGTGTTGTTATTTGTTTAAAGTTAGAGCTAAGTTTCAAATATTATGTTATATCTCTGTCATTTCCATGACGATACTATTGCTAATGTTGAGCAATGTGCATTATGTTCAAACTGCACCTACCCTGATAGATGACGCCATACTTTTAAATATAAGTATTCTCCTATATATGTAAACTCTTACTCATAATGTCATTGAGGTTGGACAGAACATAAAGTCACGTAGATGTATAGGCATAAAATTGTGGAAAAACGAGTGTTTCGTGTGTAAAATGGCTTGCGTAAGCAAAACTGTGATGAAACACGCTCGTATATTTATATGGACCTACATTGTACTTTCAAAATTATGAATGTGTTCGTTCAAACATCAGACTATCCCGTATGCCTTTGTATATGTGTCTATGTCTGTATATATGTATGTCTATGTATGTATGTTCAAAAACTCAAAAAGTTGGGAACACATTTGTGATCTAAAGCCTTCTTACGAGCTACTATATTGGACACTGGCTTGCTAGTAAAACGCCAGTGCTGAGTATCCAAGATCCTCATAAATACGACACAGAACACATTAACTTCAGTTAAACCTAAGCCCTGATAGTAATGGCATACAATATGTGGTAAAAGTGATGTTGAAAGTGACTATCCAACGTTTGAAAGAAGATGTTGTGACTAAGATTGAAAAGAGCATGCTTCGATGCGGATGAATGATCGTAGATTAACAAAAGAAATATATATAGACATAAGACAATCAGATTGACGCCATATTGAAAAAGGGTGACGTTAGAAGTACCTATAACCGACGAGAATGTATGACTGTCAATGAAGCGGGTCAGCGGAAATTCAGTGAGTGGTTTGTCCGGGTCTAGATAGATGGGGATTCCTGATCTCTGCCTACCCCTCTACAGTTTGTGAAGTAAAACGCTTACCCGTGTCCCGGTGCGGGGTAATGGCTGGTGAGGCCTGGCAAAGAGTGAGGGACGTGCACCGCCACGGCGCCTGCTTCTTCCTCCGCAAACGCGGAGTCACTCTGGAAATAATAATACATATGTTTATTTAACTACAATATACATATATGTTTAAATTAAAAACCTTTTATCCCTTTTTAAGGTGGACAGAACATCAGTAACATAAAATATCTTAAATAATTTTTAGCATTCATCACATGGATGTGATGGCATTTAAATGAAATATTGGTGGTATATTACCGCACTAAAGCACTCAAAATAAAAAGTTTTTAATTAAAAAGTCCGGTAAAATGATGTTGTATACATATAAAAAACAATATAATTTTCAAAAGCATGCAGACCAGTATTTGTAATTATTTTCTCACGAGCTATATTTTAAAAGTTTCAATTATATTATCTGTGGTATAGGTATGTTTAGAACTGTCACCAGTTCAAGTAAACATAAAACTAATAAAATAAAACTTTTATATTTGACAGCGCATGCCTGTGGTATGCGTGTAGCATCCTACGCATTAAAAATAACATGTCCTTTAAAAAGAGCGCCTTAAAATTCATTTTTGGTTAATCATTAGCTGTCTGTCTGTCTTATATAACGGTCTGGAACATTTTGACATTAGTGTCACAGTGTTTAGAATTTCCCTTGAGAAAAAAAAAGTTATTTGATTTGACCAATATACATAGATACTTGTAATCACCATACAAAATAAGGGTAATAATTAATCTTATTGTGTAATGTTTGTTATAAGGTTCTGGAATTATATGGTGTAGGTATTATAAGGACCTATCACTCCGATACATATGTCACCCCAGCATTTTGTTTGGAAGAATAAATTCTAGTAATTCATTTATATGTTATAGTTATAAGAACTTAAATAGCTTAATGTTTATACATTACACGCCCGATTCCCTGTATATGGGTAGGCCCCATCTGTTCCGATCCTGACCAACTACTTTCGCTTCATTGACACTCATACACCTCCTCATACACACTCGGCGGTTATTGGTTCTCGTTACGAAACCCTTTTTCAATATGGCGTCTATCTGACTATCTTAATTGCAAATAATATTAAGTAAATACCTACATAAAAAGTCTTTCTGACTATCTGAATAGCATCGAATATTTGGTTAATGTAAATACGTAAAAACCAGAAATGAATGATACGCAATAATAATTTATTGAAGTTTCATTATGTTAATACAATTACTAATACACAGAAACCAGAAAGTAACCAGCTCCGTAATTTGTTTAAACTTCAAAAGTTATGGAGACATTACGGAGATGGTCTGCATAAAATTGGTTCCTCTCGAAACTCGTTTTAAGCACTACAGGCTGAGCAAAATGTTTTAGGGTCAAACAAATAACCTACTTTCCAATAGCAGATCGGGCTTATTTGCTTTCAGTAATTCCATTGAAATTTCTGTTCACC
Source organism: Leucoptera coffeella (assembly GCA_030578115.1). Taxonomy (NCBI): domain Eukaryota; kingdom Metazoa; phylum Arthropoda; class Insecta; order Lepidoptera; family Lyonetiidae; genus Leucoptera; species Leucoptera coffeella. Next base: position 158,384 of record JAMBLF010000391.1, read on the forward strand.
GAAATTGTATAGAGCATTCAAGTTGTACGGGAAAATGTAACTGGCCGTGTATGTTATCAAATCAGATCATTTAAATGTTATTTTAGATTTATAAATACCAATAATAAGAAAAAATGAAGTAAGAATAAGAATGAAATTATAGAAAATTAGTTTGAGGTAACAAATATATACTAATAGCTATACTTATTCATTATTGAGTAAGGTTAAAGACATCATGTAACTATGTATACGAATCCTACATTTCTCCAAGCAAAATCAATGATACTAACGTTAAATTCAGCACAAAGTATGTTTCTTTATCAATAAAACAATTTGACATTGACAAAACATGACATCGCCTAACACTGTATCAAATTCATAATAGTCCTTTTAAAGGCAAGACGTTGCCATGCCATCGCTCACCAAAGCCTAAAGGCTAGCGTGACGAATGCCTATAATCCTGTTAATATTTTGTTTTTGTGTCTCGCACACGCACTGTAGAAGTTATAGACCTAACCTCACAATAGACTAGATTTAAAGAATGATAAAATATAAATTAAACTATATCGCTGCCCCCGACGAACACTATCGTAATAGGAAAATAACAATTTTACACCAGCAACTAAAAACTGAATATCTTAAAAACTATCAAATCTACAATAAACATATTTATACCAAATATAGAGGGTATTATTACACTAAATTTTTAATATTTTTTTGTAAAAAAATTTGTATCTAAATAAGATATTTAAGAAAATGTCTATTACTGAAATATACTATGGTCTGTGCTATGGTGAATATTAACGCAACCTAACTTTACGATAGTGATCGACGGAAATCACTAAACTGTATTGCTATAGTAATCGTGCGCTACGATATTGTTCCGTGATACATATGCAACACTGATATGTAATATATCACTCGAACAATATCGTAAGAGTAGTTTACTCTATAATGTTGGCTTTTGAGATTCGGTAATAGCCTTTTGCGTTATAAATCGTCTTAAATTTCCCATTGAATAAAAACATAAAGATACTCAATGCATAAATCCAAAAGTATTCATTGCCCAACCTTAAAAATTTACTCTTTGGCGTAATACGATGGTGTGGATACGAATATTCAATAAAACCGATTCTATGGTAAGAGCGAATACGATAGTGTTCGTCGGGGGCAGCGATATATTTTATCTAATTTTAGAAGATAATTTATGTAGTAGAGAATTTTTAATTACACATATGTACGTCAATCTTCAAATACTTGAATACGTTTGAACAAAAGAAAACTACTACAAACGGGCAGTAAGCCTTAGATTAAGTTATTTAGAATTTATAGTTAAATTTAACAGTTATGTTGAAAAGTCTAGGCATAGATTAATTAAGAATTTAAAGTTAAATTACTATGTTGAAAAGTCCAAATTTAAATTAGTTATCTCAAACAACCAAATGATATGAAACAAAATATTTAACTTTATCGAGTAAATGCAATTAAACTAACGTTGTTCGTGTATAGTTGCTTTAAAGCTCCTCATACACATCTTGTTTCTGATAAATAAATCAATTCAACAAGTTCCTGAGAAATGCACGTATGTATACACACTAATTCTTCACGTATTCATTTGTTTTGTAAACCAAGGTATAATCTCGGATGCGGTGAGAAATGCCTTGTCTAAACATGATACTGTGTTTATTTCTACCAAACGTTTACGGATCGATAGGAATCGAAAATCGTGCACGAATTTGTCTGTATCTAAATTTATAAGGAACGATGTAGTATAATGTTCAACATATGGTAAACTATCATAGTGTACTTACTTAACAGAAAGCTAAGCCAATGTTGAAAATAAATAAGACTATCATATCGTACATAAAAGACTGCCAAGTAAAATCATTTTATTTTTATTATGGCTAAATCTCTTTACCTTAATATACGAGTATATTGAAATGATAGTTGGCTTCATAACGTTATATTTTATATGTCGTAAGGATCAATATTATGAATCACTGTCACTTTCTGTATGTAAATTGAGGTCGATTACTTCATCAACTAGTCAGAGATTAAAGTTTACTCACTATTATAGTCTCATACATTCACTGAGGACACCTACCACCCAGCTAGCTTCATCCAAGTATCTATCTATAACATATACACACTCCTTTTTTATTGTGCTGCGGTAGTCAGAGGCTTGAGTGCCCATCTTCGAAATTTCGAAGCAAGTTAGGAATAGGTCACTATATAGGCTAAGCCCGAGTTTCACTATATAGACAGCACCCAACGTGATGGATATTAAACCATATCGTCGTATAAAGGCACTGAGGGATAGGCAGGTGTCTTCACGATGTTTTCCATCACCGTTAGTAACTGTAAATTATGTACGTAATTGAAAAATCTATCATGTAAGCTTAACAGATAGGTATACATATATATATATATATATATATATATATATATTACCTTGGAGCAACCAAACCTAACCTAGAAGGAAATTTTATTAACCTGAAATCCAGACAAGACACGAACAGGTTCAATAACGCGGGAAAGGAAAATCTTTTCCTTTTTTTCACGTAAAACAAAGCCTCCAACAAACTGTTCTCCAATCAAGTAGAAATGCGGTGGGGCCGATAAAGGCTGTGCGGCTGCGAGACAAATACCCGCATTTGAAATTGATCACCTTTCATGACTGAATGGAAGTGTTCGCTTGCCTTGTAAGATGGAGAAAATTAATAAAAAATCTAGTTTTCTTTGTTTACACGTTTCTACTGACTTGTGACATTGTGTTATCATAGAATAGTGTTATCTGTGCGTTAAGAAGGAAATGCGTGTTTTTAAACGAGTTCATTATGGTTTTACACAAAAGGACATAATTATATGCACGATATGAAACTTAACAAACATTACAAGATACATAAACAATTTCATTATTTCCCAAAAGTAATAATTATGTAACTTTGATATTTGGGGCTGTTTTTACCCCATTTATGAGGCACGGTGGGATTTTAAGGTCGTATTATAAACTGGTTATAATCACGTCAAAATAAGAACTCTGCGACCCAAAGGTATTGAAGGGAAATAACAAAAACGTCAAACCACACCCTAGAACCAAATTACATACATATATTCACACCTCTACTACTACCCTAACCGAATAGGCAAAGACTTTTGATCGCCACCTTGAACGACCCTGAAAACTCTTTCTTGCTTCTCTTACATCCATTAACCTTCTCATGCATGCTCTTCTATTATCACTACGTACCCTCGCCTTAAGAAGAATGTCTCCAACTTGATCTGTGCATGTTCTACGCGGCCTTCCCCGTCCAACCCTACCATCCACTTTGGCTCTATAAAACCGGGTTACACGTCTAAATATATGCATACGCATCTTAAACCAGTTAACTGAGCACCTGTCTCTACAGGATAGAAGCAATCCGTTATGGCGTCTTAAATCATTAGCTAAGGACTGAGCTATCAATATTGCTAGAATAGACAACATGAAATCTCAAGTAGATGTATATGTATCTTTAAATGCTTAGTGACAGGGTAGTAAATCAAAATGGTTACACGGCTAAACGGTAAGCTAGAACTATTGATAAGCGGAAGATAAGAATTATTAATATATTTGGTTTATTTATCATTTAATCTGTGTACTTTGAAGTGTATAGAACTTTGGAGACACGATAATATCACCAAACTTATTAAATGTTTATTTAAGTGAATATTTATTCTCTCTTTGGGAATCTTGACTATGACTATGGTATATAGCATTTTAATATTATGTGTGAGATTTTTTTTATTATTATGGATACCGTGTGAGCCAAATTTCTTCCACGATATTATAGTTGTTGGAAAGATAGAATTATCGAAAACCCTAATATCTATATAGCTCCATAATAAGCGTATAAAGGGTGTATTTTATCATAATTTCAGAGTCACAGGTACTAGTTCTACCAAATTACACCCTTTTCCCTTTACCGGTAGCTTTTAATAAAGTCAGTTCTTTCCGTTGAATGAGTCGACAAATATTTGAGATGTTCAAATCACGAAGTAGACAATCGGCATTCCACATCTCTCGTGTTTATTCAGCAAGGTGCCATTATGTTGGATTTCGAGTGTTAGTTGCACAGCGCTGCTTATTTTGGGCATATGAAATGAGACACTGCATTAAATTATAGGCAAGGTAATATATTCATAATGGAGAGTCCAAAAACTAGAACAGAGGTGTTAATTTACAAGAAGAAGAAATTCTTAATACATTAAAAATTTTGTATGCCTTGACCCGTGTTTGTTTGGATAATAAATATAATGAAATTTTTCGAATACTACGGTGAGGGAAAAAATCGTGAGGAAACCTACCTGTTCCCCGAACAGGTAATACTCAGTATTTGTAAATAGCGACATATCTTACCACCTGTCATATTGAGTACTGACTATCTGGTCAACTCGTGAGTTCTAGTTGGCCATAGAATTACTACCGTCGTAATTGCGGAGATGGACGCCTGATCCCTTGACTACTCCGCAAGAGTTAATGATGACGTGTTTGTCTTTTGTTTGTCTAAGAAGAAATTTTTGACTGAATATATTCCTATAAAGTTAACTGTCAATGATCAGGTGTTTTAATGTGGGATATTAATATGTCAGCACAGTCCTTATGCTACAGTAATATAAGTGCAAAGATAGTAGTTAAATATATAGATTCACAACATAAAATAAAATCAACAACGTGCCGATTAAATTTCAATTTAGACTATACCATGATTCTTAGCCCAACAACGTTATAGGAAATCCATCTCTCTATCGTTTCCCATAGAAATCAATTTAGATTTATAGCTCAGTTTCCAAGGGAAGTAGCAATCGAATGATAGTATGTTATTATTATTAATGGGCTTTGGAACTACCGGTCTGTTACGGTGAGCCGCTGCTATATAATGCCCGAGGCCGATTGTTAGAGTTGACAGAATGATCATGTAGTAAAACTGCGAATTGATGTTGCAGATAGTTTTATCTACTACTATATTACCTTATTACAAGGAAAAGTATTGCGATCTTATTTCAAAAGGAATCATATAGGATGAAGGAACTTAAAGAATAAGAGGAAAAATGTATTTCATGAATACATACTAAGCATAATGGTTTTTGTTCTTTATAATTAAAAAACAGAATGTTAATCTTGAATTAATTAGTTAAAATGGAATATAATGGTAATTGGTAGCGGTTTTAAATGCAAACACTACTTATTAATTTAGGAAAGTAATAGAATCAGTAAATGTCAAAAAGGCTATTATATATTTTTTAGACAACTAAATATATTCTTTCAAGTTTCAAATGTCAATAGTAACAAGTCTCGTTAATGTCAAATAATAAAACATTCACGTAGTTACAATGACTTTTATGTTTAATTAGCCTTAAAATTTATGGGCGCGTGTTAGCATATCGTGCTAGTAAAATATTTACCTGAAGGATGTTAATTTATTATTAATTATTACGCAAACCTTTAATTATCTAAATAATGGTAACGAAACTATCTATATAATTATCTAGAAATATATTGGTCGAATATATGTAACAAGATATTAATTTGTTGCGATACTCATATTGTAATTACATATATTATAACCTCTTTAAGATTTTTAATTCGGCGTAGCTCAGTCTTTTGTGGCTTGACTATATAATTCAGTTTTAACCTCGTATCATGTACCAATGAGAATGAAATTCTGTGATTTTCTATGTACGTTTTCGCATTAAAATTACATTTGCGAAATATAACAAATACTACGGATGAGGAAAATATATCGAGGAGAAACCTACTTCTTCCCCAAACAGGTAATAGTCAGTGGTAAATGCCGACACGGCATTACCATTAGTCACATTGAGCACTGACTCTCTGGTCAACACATGGGTTCGAAATGGCCATAGAATTACTAGTTACCTTCGTTTTTTTGGGAGACGGTTACCAAAACATCTGACTACCCGTGAACTCGTTTATCTTTTGTTTATCTTGATAAGTACTTTGGACGAATAATTTTGTAATTCTTTTTGCATTATTATAACTATTATACCCGAGTTTCTCATGAAGCCTTTATGACAGTGCTGTATTTTCCTGTACAATATTTTTATCTTTTGGTTTTGCGCACCTTTTAATAATTTATATCACACCGCAGCTGCGTCTCTATCGGAAATCACTACTGCGGAATATTTTGGTCAAATAAGTCCTATACTAGTCTAAGATGTAAAAAGAATGCTAACAAGCTGCCGCCCTTCCCGGCTTGTCGCAGAAGGTGAATAAGGGACTGGGGTATATAAAATCTATTGGGTGATGACTAGCTAGATAGCTAGCAACCTGTTACCAATGTTCCATTATGATTTTGTAACCCTTATATTCATGCTAAAACTTGAAAATTAATATATTCAAATGTGTGATCATACATTCAGGCACCTCAATCTCTTTCGGGGTGGACTAAAACTCGGAAACTCAACTCCATGGTTTTCCAAAAGATTCTATCGACACCTAGTCCCTTATTCACCTCCTACGACATACCGGGAACAAAAGCAGTTACCACTCTTTTTATGTCCCAGCTAGCACGGGAGACAGCATTTATATGACTATCAAAAGGTTAAATATATGAAAGTTTTCTTATTCTTTTCTGTAAACAACTGCTATTTATTATAACTTTATTTATGTCCGTTAATATGATAGTAAATAACAAGTCTTTGGCATTCTTAGGCATAAATCTACCAAAAACCAGAAATTTACTTAATCTGCAATACCTATCTCTCTTCATCGAATCGGCTATGTTGATCTGTATTCTTTAAATTAATGATTGGTTTACCAACTAGTCTTCTAGCATCACCAACATTGTCACTTCCATATTTGTTTTAACATGTAATTACCAGGCTAAAGATTTTATAGCACTTTTCCTGTTCATCACTTCACTTAGGTTGGATTTCACCGAATGCATAGCAAAGTCTGATTAGTTAAACAGAATTAAACTTAATCCCAATCAATTTTCGTAGTTGATTGTGATTATCGCAAAATGGATTTCACGGTGCTGTATTTAATCGTGGTTAAGAAATCGCCAAATTTCGTTTTCTTTACGCGATTTGACATTGGCAAATGTCAAAAAACGCATAAAAAAATGATACATTAAAAAATGCCGTTTATTTTCATTTTTTTTAATCTATTCGCCCAATATTTTGACAGCTGCCTTAACCCGGGTTAGTGACTTTAATTGACGAAAATCGGCCAATTAAGCCTTAACCACGTTTAAGCCTAAACATGATTATTCTTGCAACGGTGAAATCAGAAAACCGTGATTAAGCTCTTTAACCCACATTAGCGTGTCTTAATCGTGTTTAGTAAGTTTGGTGAAAACCGCCCTTATTAAGACAAAACGCGTTCACGATAATTAACTCCCTCGGGGTATTCAGAGGTTCAGGTGTCCATCTCCACAATTGCGAAGATAGTAATTTTAAGGCCATCTGCAATCCACGCGTTGACCAAATAGTCAGAACTCAATGAGGCAGGTGGTATGCCATGTCGCCATTTACAAGCGGAACAGGTAGGTTTTGGCTATTACCTGTTCAGGGAACAAGTAGGTATCCTCACGCTTGTTATCCTCACCGTAATATTCGATACATTTCATAAATGTATTTTAATATTGTATTTGATGTGAATTTTGTATTATTATATATTTGATGTATTTTTTATTTTTAAGCATGAAAGGTTTTTTACCTTTCACGTATGTCATATTATGCTGGTTAGCAAATTTCTTCGTACCATACCTAGCCTTTTTCCTAGTTATTACCCATTCCCATTCAGAGACGTTCGTCACCAATCGTCAGGAGTCGTTTCATCTACATTTCATTCCATTTGTTGAGTGGGAGGCCTTGACGTTGGTTCGAAAGGATTGCCCGAGTAACCTTGGCTTGTATTAGGTTCAGTTCATACGTTAGATTGTAAGCCTATATTCAATTACTTACCTATATATGGAAGTATAATTAAGTCAAAGTATTGGCCTGAAAAACCACCGGAAATAAAAACAAGAAAAGAAGTCATTGCTATTTTTTAAGCAAAAAACTATCAGTTTTCTGAATATCATGCATCAATTTAGGAATAGGATGTAACATTTTTATCATGCAAATTATGGAGAAAATGATCTCTTGATTTCTAACATGATACATCAATAATTCACCTACAATGTATATAATCTAACAAATAATTGAAATGTGTGTAAATCCTTAGATTCTCCTCACTATTTTAGAAATATCGTAGAAAGTTGTGTCTATCAATCACTATTATATAATAAACGAATAGCAAACCAGTGCGACAATACATGGCATATAAAGACCAATAGTACAATAGGTACCTATTTTAAACTGAAAATAATAAAGGCATGCACTCATTCCTCAAACAAGTACCGAGCTAGGAGCAGGTGCTCCCACTGAAATCGCGAGGGATAAAACGTAATGGTGCGACGCTTTTCAGTCTTTTTACAACCAGAGCAAATTGTTGGTGTACGTGAGAGAAGTGAGAACCTCTCTCTTAGGGCGCATATCTATCAAGGGTTTTATGGGACGATGAAGAAATGTAGGGTGGATTTGTTGGTATCAGATTTGTACAGTAGCTTTGATTTAGAGCTTCTGTTTGGGAAAACGTGGTAAGGAAATCTGTTTTTGATTTATATAGTCAAAAGTTACCGTTTGTAGGTTGTAATATTGGATGCTAACTGGTACAAAAACGAGCTAAAGGGTCCAGAAAACAATTTCAATAGACTGCAAAGTGAATGTTTTACAACGTGCCCTCGACATAAATAAAATTATTTACAGTATAAAGAGAATAAACTGTTAAGAAAAATAATCATATTTAGGCTGTTTAAAGGCTGTAAAATTTGTAATAGTGTCTAACATCTTACCATTCGAAATATTTAGGCAAGAGCTAACAGTTTATTTCAATCCCATATCAGTTTAACGTGACAAAGGAATTCTATTGAGACATAATTCATTAAAGAACGAAAACTTCCTTATCCAACACGTCTTTAAAACATATTAATGTTGTTTTCTTTGAAGATTTTATTTATAGTTGACTACACATTAGTGTCACATTGAAAAATGTTACAGCTTCATTTTATTCAAATTAAGTATTCGAACAGGATATCCCTTTTTCCTTTCTTAATTTCACCATACATGTGTATAAACTTAAAAACTTTCTCTATTTAGGTATTTGTATTTAAGTTTTGTGTATAAAATATTGTTTATATGATAGTTGTAATGTTGAGATGTCTGTAGAACACAGAAGCATAAACTTACTAAGCTTTGGATAAATATCATTAGATCTATGTAGTGAAATATTTTAAGTATTAAAATACAGGACATTGAGGTATCCATGAGCAGTATTACCAGTACCAGTACTGCATGCATGCTTTGGAGAATCATTTAGTTAGTTATTTACAAACCGGATAAGTGCACACAATTTGTTTCCCTATGTCTTCATCGAAGGATCCCATTATTAAATTAGTTCCAACAAAATGCAGTTAAGATAAACTGGATGTTACCATGCAGAAGATTAACTAAGTACTGATATAGATACTAGAACATACAACGTTTTTTACGTTTGGTGAATTATTTTACGTACAATTCGTGAAGCTCTGTGTAATGTTTAGAGTCATATAATATACTAAATAATATACCTTCTTCTTCATTTTGTGAACAGACAAAGAATTCATAAAAAATAAGGAAGAGCATGAAAGTTCAGAGTAACTACTAATTGCAGTATGGAAGTAATATGAAGCGGGACGTAAAAAAGTTTACGGTGCTATCTTTCTGGTTAGTTGTTATCTCCGTTGCGTATTCAAGTTCAATGACAGATAATTTACATTAATGAGACCCCACCGGATGTAGTTCTAATTGCCTCGAAGTGGAATGAAAAATAAGTAATCTTGCTGATATCCCTTATGGCTCGACTTAGAGATGTGCCAGTAACATCGAGAATAAATTGCAAATCTTATGAATATTATAAGTGTTAGTTCTGTTATCGTTTACGCATGGTCACACATTGGAGTGACCGCTATCACCTTTTCAAAGTCCAATCGCTATAACTCCAACTATATTTTATTCCATCGAATAATGAATGAATATATTTTTTTTTAAATTAATTAGTAAGTAAATTTCATAGCATTTTATTACAAAGTAATTAAAAAACATTGTTCTACTTTACTTATATTTAGCTTTTCAAATTAAGCCGAACCGAATATCGCTAGGTTTTTACGTTATTTTTTTGTTTTGTGCTATTTGGGACCTAAATACCGGTTATAAAATAACTAGTTTTATGCTGATTTATTCTAAATATAAAATCATATACTACTATTTCATCTCATACAAAATATCCGTCTTCACGCAATAACACGAAAGCCGACAAGGAAAACAAATTGAATTGTCCAAACGCAATCGATCCCTTGGTAATATTGAGTCCGAAGTCTCATTCTGGCAGATCTTTTAATTATCCTTCGCATCGCCACTATCCCTTTTCGGCTCTAAAAATAGTCCCTTTTCGAAAAAAGAACAATGGCGACTGTTTTTTTTTGGAGTTTTTGCTTTTACTCTTCTCAATGTTTGTTCTCGGTCCGCTCATCGTTTATATGCTCGGCATTTGCCCGTGGGTGGTAAGAAAGTTCGGAATATAAACACATGTGCATCCTCTCGGACATTGTAAACATTTTTTCATAATCCTCTACGTATTTATGGCTCATCATTCGTCTCGCTTAGAGTTCTTTTAAATTTAGCTTCAATGTTACCATCTTAACTTCTAACTTAGGCAAACAGTTCATAATAGAGACACACATCTACATGTATATATTAAATAGGGTTCTACTACATCTGCCTACCCCTCAGTAGGGAAACAGGCGTGATTGTATGTATGTGTATATGAGTATCATATGAGAATAACATATAGATGAGGATAACAACTGCAGCCATTACTATTATGAAGATAAATGCTATTAGATGGACTCGAAGTAACAAGTTAATCTATTTAACAGTAAGTTAATAAGTAAGCATGTATTATTTATTATTATCATATAAAACAAAAATTTTGTGTCTCATATAAAATTGAGAACAAATGTAACTGAACTGAAATTAAACAGTAACTGTTGTAACACGCTTTGAATGATGCAAAAAAGTGTTTAATCTCTCTCTTAAAAAGAGAGTCCTACTTTATAACGGTTTAATTGTGTAGCACTACTGTTCGGTTTTTATCGCTTTGTTTCATTGTGTTTTCTGCATAAAAAATGACATAAATACCTATTTTGTGTATAAAATAGCATGTAATATGGGTGCAGTGGTATATTATTGATGGGTAATGACTTTATTTTCATATATAATTTAAAAAATTACTTTATTATCTTTACTTTACTTGGAAACAGGTTCCAAAGGTTTTAATTTTATAACTCTTGTATGATTCATAGGTATACTCTTTTAAACTCCTGTATTCACTATGATTTCTTAAATTACTTGGTTTAAAGTATTATTATAACAAGTTCATGCCTTCCTACCCATTGTCTGTTCAGTGCTGTGTCAGAGGATGTGGTAGAACAGTGAAGGATCAAATGTACCCGATAAACCTACGTTGACCGTATCTGCTTACAAAAACGACCACAAAAAACTTTGTAGAGCTAAATCTCTGACCTTAACACATATTGTGGCCAACTGCTGCATATTATTATCTCTGTCGTATATAAGTTAAACGGATTTGATATTAATAAAGTGAGCTTACGTACAAGATACGTCATTAATAGTATCTACTCTGTCTTTAATATACGTAATATTGTATTCTTTTTATTATTTGTTTTTTTAAATGCCAACATATTTCCCTTCACTACATATATGTAGGAGCATCAATATATTAAAAGTCAACCTAAAGCTCGTGTTTAAAAGTTCAGAACACACAGGTCGCATACAGTAAACCCACACATGTCTCATGTGAATAAACATCAAGAAGCAACTGATTAAACAAGCAGCAATAAAGTCAAGATAAACCAGCGCTACTAAACTTCATTTAACTCGGAAGGCAAACGAATGGTAGGAAATATTTAGGTATTCGTCCGCTTTATTTTCTAAGCTGATAACAAAAGCGAAATGCTGTAACTACAAATGAAATAATATCAAGAAATCTCACTTTGCAACATTCCAAAGTACCAGCCGGCGAATTGTGGGCACATACCTTAAATGTTTCAAATTGAGCAGCTCTGTAACACCCGGTAACACGACAGGAACAAACTAAATCCAAGATCACACTTCACGCGGTAATTACCGACAAATATTTCGGTAAAAGTCACAACTATGTTACCGTGGGACGCCGAATCGAACGTGTTACCGGCTCGGAGTAGGTCGCGGAACTGCTTCGTTGAACGCCCCACAGCCTTTCTGTGAGAGTTGTAAGACGACTACTGGAAGCTTTAAGCCACTGTGACGCTGTACTGGATTTACTTGCCGTTTTAGTTACAAGTTTATGGATAATAAACAGCTGATATTAAAGGAAATAATTATGGACTGTGTACGTAAATATTTGTTTAAGCGATAAACTGTAATAGTAAAGTAAATAAGTTACTGGTGCATTTACTTTTATTATGAGGACGATGCACGGAATTTGTGACACGGAGTCGATAAGAAATATATTTTTGTCTGTAATTAATTAGTTTCCTTATTAATGGGGTTGAAGTACTAGATTACGTTAATTGGAATTTCATGTATCTATATTTGTATTATTATACCAAAGTTCATTTCATAATCGAGTAGGAAACAAAACTATATATACACTATAAATATTTTCACAACATATGCACTTCAATTTTATTTCTTCAATTCCACGATAATTAATTCGCAAACCTGATTGTTACTTCTATAAATGTATAATCAACAAAGTCCCTCCATCAAACGAAGACAGCCGGGTAATTGATCACTGTTTTGTTCTCAATGTCATCTATTTAATGCCGTGACAATTGAATGAGGCGGTACAAATAAATAGAGACGGCCCATCCATTGACAGAACTCACTGAATGTGAAGTGTTTTGTTTTGATTCCAATTTAACGTGGACATTCCAATGCACTCACAAACCTTTGATTTTGTCAGTATTTTAAGCGTGGAGTGAAATTGATAAGTTATAAGTATAATTAGGAACTAAGTTACCTTGAGTAACACAATTTCTATTAAATTATTCATATTAGTTCGTGATAATATTTAAGTAAGTAGTATTGCAATATATTATAAGCCTTAGAAAATAAGTTGTCTGTTAATTAGAAGTGCTACCTTCTATAATCAATTATTATCTCACGTCTATTGCATCCTTAGATTAAAAGTGATTAATAAGTAGATTCAAACAAAAAGTCTCGACATTCCTCGTAAGAATCATATCATCCAGTCAGAACTAACATGAAAGTGATTAATATCTAACATGTATCTGACCGACCTGTTTTTTTTACAAATAGCAGGTAAGGAATCGAATCGGGTATCTCACGCGTTCAGATAAAAAGGTGGCAACTAATGTCAGGTTGATTCTTTGTGTAATTTGTTGCTCTAGTTAGAGTGGTTACAGTAGCATAGGTTACTTGTTGTGTGAAGAATAATATGAAAGGGTGTACCATGTTATAAACTGATAGTGTTAGGTTTACAATATTATGTATTCTTGGTGCCTGCAATGACAGTGACAGGAGTCTCTACTGTATTAATAGACATTAATATTCCATTAAAATGCTTTATTATTTCTTATTTTTTACGCTCCTATTATGGATCTGCTTACAACCCTGTCATTATTTTAACTCAAATGAAGTCTTTTAGATACAGTGATCATTGCGGTGTTAGAAATGTTTAAAGTTTCTTCATCCGTCTAAGCAAGGGATCAAATAAAGTTCGTCATGAGATGGGCTTAAACTTTTCAATCACCAGACTTCGTTATGTGGTTGAAGCACTTGTATCACTTAGAAAGTTTAGTAGTGAAACCTTCAACTCAACTCTAGTTCAAAGTGTCCGAAAAGATGGACAGAAACCAAGGGTGTAAGGAAGTAATGACAACCCCGTTAGTTGTATGAGAGATAATCAAGGTTTTGTCTACTCCGAAAGCGATTGAAGGCTTTAATTATATGGATAAATATAAAGCATAGATAAATTTAAACTGAAAGAAATGCCTCTGAGGTTTCTTTCGAGTCAAATGCTTCTCTCACTAATACCATTTGTCAGAACGATCCTGTAACATCATATACATGGACCCAATACTGCTTTGAAATTTATTTCTAACTACCTACTACTAACGAAGAACTACCTTCTTTCAGGCAAGCAGTACAAGATGACTAAGAAACTGGAGATATTGTCCAGACTTTTACACCTTCGCGTAATTGACTTCAGCTCATATACGAGTACGTAGTAATATTCACATATGTTCAGAGCCATTTTAAAGAGAAAAGAGACATTTTTAAGAATTACGTTGAATCTTGCACGGAAAAGAATAAGAGCGAAAGTAATATTAAAGTCCTTAACGTTCAGCGACGGTGGAGCGAGCAGAATTTCAAGGAATGTCCTTGGGGAAACATTCTTTTTTAAAAAGCTTGTTGGCCTCTTTGTAAGATCAAATTCAAGAGGAATGTATGTGAGATAAAGTCGAATTTTTCAAATATTATCTTGGGAATGGCAGGGTTATAAGCTAAATCCTTTCGTGATGGTCAGAGGTTGGATGGATCAAAATCTTCGTTGGTTTTTGGTTTTCCAAATGTCACTTATACGATCTTGAACTCTTAACTTACTTCTGACTAATTCTCCATCTGGTTATAGGGAAATAATTTATAAATAATAATAATTTTATTATTTATAAATAATTTAGCCAAAAATGAAATCTTAATTGTCATATGTCTACATATATATATTAACGGTTATTACTATAAATCGTCATCTTTTGAGGGATAATAATAATATTGTATAAAAAGATTTTGATTTGATGGACACCTCATTGCCCATACTAAGACAAACCATGCCAAATATAATATAAAAAAATACCTATTTTCCGGTTAAACTGGTTGCTATTTTGCATATCTATGCATACCGTTTCCTACGAAAACTTTGCACAGAGGAACTATGGTTCAAACTTGGATTTAGTGGAAACCTTGAATGCTTTGCTGGAGTGTAAAACACTTAAACTTTTGGCTCGTTCTAGTGAAAATGCTTTTGAAGGCTACATAAAACCTTGCCACATTTGAATCGTTGCCTAGTAGGTGAGTTTGAAGGCTCGAACGTTGCTCTAATGGCCTCTCGAAACACTTCACCTCATTGTTCGGGAGCGAAAATGTAAAAATCACTTTCCTTATTTAAAAGTGATTTCCGATAGACGCCCAAGTGCTAATAGGCGAGTGTTCAACGAAGCTTTTAGTTCGTAAACTGTTCAGTAAAGGCACCAATTCTTTTCAGCTATTTTAATTGGTGTGAATACTGTTTACATGTATAATTAATGAAAGAATAAAAAGAGGTTGTGTGTAAAATTTCTTAAAATTTATTTTTAACGTAATTTTTTTAAAGTGATTAGCGTTTGAATTGTTCTAAATAATTTCTAATAATTTTATCACAACATTTTATTCATAACACTAAAATATACGCTCCGTTGAAGAAAACCTTATTTGTTACAGTATTATTCTGCCGTAGTTGTAACCAATTTTTGCCAAGTTATTGCCAATATCAATAAAAACAAAAGTGATTGGCACAAAACAATAATCATTTTATGTGGTAGGCGCGGTAATATGAATAAATTTAAACTTATTAAATCAATTAATAACTTATTGACAAACATAAAATACAGATTAATTTTGTGTACTTTACCGTATTCGACATGGTTGCCAACCGAAGAAAATAGCATTAGATATAAGCTAAATTGCTGCTTGCATACTATGTGTATGAATAGTAGTAATTTAGACTTCATTGACTTGAATTGTTTAATAAGTAAACAAATTAAGTTTAAAAATAATAATATTTTTTTATCTAGTAGCTGTAAGAGGACAGGTAGCAGTATCGCTACATTATTGTTTACAAAGACAAACCAAATTTTGGTTTCTGACCAGGCCCCTATTGGCCAGAATACCCAATTGGGTAATTGTGACTTTTCCCCTGGTGAATGTTCCAGGAAATAATTTAAATTATTAAGACAGACAAAAGAGTTAGACTCTGGCATTTTAAACAAAGTGGTAGTAGCACCTGACGTCGCTTTGGTGCATCAGAACATGCAAGGTTTGTTAGGTAAAGAGTTGGAGGTTGAACTTTTTTTGGCCTCCTTCAGAGTAGGGATTCTTTGTGTAACTGAACATTGGGCGAGGTCCTTTCAATTAATATTTGGCTTTGGAGCCCACAAGGGTGGGAAGTTCATTTTGCAGGAACAGTGCCCTTCGTGGGGGCTCCTTAATACTAGTTCATAATAATATTAAATTTAAAGAACGCAGAGATGTAGTTAGCCTTTCAGTTGAGCGAGTAATTGAAATGTCTTGTATTGAGATGGAAAATGTAATCATTTTGTGTGTTTACAGGCCGCCCAATTCTGACTTTATAAAGTTTGCAAAATGTATGGAGGAGGTGCTTATTAAACTTGTTCAGAAATCTAAACGTCTAGTAGTGTGTGGTGACTTCAATGTTAATGTACTTGAGGACACTACAATTTGTGTGCACTTTTTTAACATTACTTTTAAGTTATAATCTGAGGCACAATTTTAATCAACCAACTAGAGTTACAAGCACATCCTCTACTTGTATTGACAACATTTTTACTGATTTTTAGTGTATCACATACAGAACTAATTTCTAATATTAATTCTGACCACCACGGTCAGTTGATCAGGTTTAGTTGTTGCCTGGGGGCCCAACCGAGGAATGTTACTTGTGTTCCTGTGACAGAGGCTCGCTTAAATAAGTTCAGACAAACTATTTTGGGGCGTTTCCCTACACACTTAAGGGGAGATACACCAAATAACATGTATGCCTCATTTTTCGACCTTGTTGATTCTGATTATCAGAAAATTTTTTAAACCAAAGACTTTTAAAATAGCAGGCAAGGGAGCATTCTGTGACTGGGCAACTAGAGGTATCCGTATTAGTAGACAAAGGTTATACGAGCTATATAAGGAAAAATCTGTGAATTATAGCTTAGATTTTATAAACTATGTAAAAAAAGTATTCTAAGATTTTTAAAAGGGTTTGTGCCCAGGCCAAAAAAATTATACTTACAGAAAAAAATAATAAATGCCACAAATGTTGTCAAGGAAACTTGGAACATAATTAAATTTGAAACTAATAAAAATGTCTCTCATATAAAAGAACCTAAACTAATTGTTAATAACAGTGTAATTACAGACCAACTACAGATATCAAATGTATTTCAGGAATATTTCTCCAAAATTCCTATATTAATAACTTCGCCACTAAATTCTTGCTCAGAGACTGCTAGAAATATAATAGAAAATAATGTACCTCATTATAATAGATGTTTTAGTTTTAGACAAATCAGCCCGGTTGATATTATCAGGAGTTTTAAATTGCTACAGAAAAAAAAAAACTTGTGATCTGTGGGGGTCATTCGGTTAAGGTGTATTCTGTCATTATGGATCTGATTGCACCTGACCCTGACCATTATTTTTAAATCATTGTATAGAATGTGGTGAGTTTCCTGATCAGATGAAATGCAGCAAAATTATCCCATTATTTAAATCTGGTAGTAACACTGACCCAGCTAATTATCGTCCAATCTCGGTACTACCAGCAATTAGCAAAATATTTGAAAAACTTATTCCTAAATCAACTACTAGCACATTTTAGTCAATATAATATCTTCAATAAACAACAGTTTGGATTTTTAAAGGGTCGATCAACAACCGATGCTGGAGTTTGATCTTATGAAATTTATATTTGGGGGCCTGGGAGGAAGCAAAGGATGCTCTGGGTGTCTTTTGCGATCTCTCTAAGGCATTCGACTGCGTCCACCACGAAACTCTGATCATGAAGCTGAAGCATTACGGTTTGGGTGATAGGGCACTTGATCTGCTTGTTTGCTACCTGAAGGGAAGGGTCCAAACAGTAGAAATTGGCGGAGGCAAGATCTAGTGGCAGCTCGGCTGTTATGGGTGTCCCGCAGGGTTCGATTCTTGGGACCCTTCCTTTTCTTGGTATATATTAATGATTTGCCATATTTGACTCAGGGCCGTTGCCACATGGTGTTGTTTGCGGACGACACCTCTATACTATTTAAGGTTAATCGGGGAAAGGGACGAATCGGCATCAATAAATGAGGTTATTTCGGACGTGGAGCACTGGTTTAGAGTAAATAATCTTGCTTTTAATTCTAATAAAACGAAATGTGTGAGATTTACATTGCCCAATGTTAGAAATTCTAGTGCTAACATTGTAATCGATAGTGTGGCATTGGATATTGTTGAGTCCACAGCCTTCCTGGGTATCACAATAGACTCAAAATTACAGTTCGGGGGGCACATTGGTGGTCTAGCGAAGAGGCTAAGTTCTGCTGCCTACGCGGTAAAAAAAAATTACTTTCATTAGCGTCATGTCATACGAGGCTTCTTTTGTGGGGCAATTCTGCCGATATTAATTCAGTATTTGTACTGCAGAAGAGGGCCATTCGCTCGATCTACCGTATGGGCCCTCGTGAGTCTTTAAGAGATGTGTTTAAGACAATAAATATACTGACTGTGGCTTCTCAATATATATATGATAACTTGGTCTATGTTAAAAAAAATATAAACGATTACAAGCTTGTAAGAGAAATGCATAATTGTAACACACGTAATAAAAATAAATTGTATTATAGTGGCTCTAGACTAAAAAGAATAAACGATTCGTTTATGGGCCTGGGCATAAAAATGTATAACAAACTGCCAGAGTCTATAAAGTCCTTACCTCTAGATAAATTTAAAGTTTGCACTAAGGCGACGTTGATCGAGAAGGGCTACTACAAAGTGAAAGACTTTATAAATGATGTTATGTGACGTTTCATTTTTGCGTGGTCATGGCTTCCCGTTCCAGTTCTTATTGGGACTCCCTTAAGTTTGTTGTTAAACACTATTTGTTGAATGTGAAGCTTTGATCATGTTCTAATGAATTATTATTAAGTTTAATGTTCACATTGTCTGCAGAGTTTCTTGGCACTTCTTCTCTGCAGAGATTTTTCTTTACGAAGTGCCATTAGTTTTATTGAATTAATTTGATTTATTTTAATAACTAGTGTATATTAATGACATGTTTTTTTTATAACAAAATGTTTTTTTTTTTTTTTTGACTTTCAATAAGTGATTTTATGATCCTTATATTGAATAAAAAGATTTTCATTTCATTTCATTTCATTTCATTTCATTTCATTTCAAATAAAACAGTCAACAGTTTAGGGAGGCACTCGTCAAAATCGATTTTAAATAATCCTCAACGACTTTATGAGAGCGAGTGCGCTAGTTTTAGTCTTTTGTTCAAACACTAAATAGGGTTGGGGCTGATGATTGAAAAAGCAAATTCATGGACCTGTATTTTAATCGTGTTTCTGTGTTTTTTAATTTGCCTAGAGTAATTAAACTCGTCAAAGCGAAAGTTTTTGGCTGCTCGTAGATCAAGTTAAGCCAATTTTTTCGACATGCAAGGAATTTTTGACACATATTTTCCACCTACATAGATAATCGTGATGCCCAGTATTACTCTACTTTATTTTTGGACACATTTTATTTAAATAACCCTGTCGGAAAATTATAATAGTTTTAAATTATGTGGGTGAAGTGGAAGAGCGCTTACGTAAAGGCCGGCCCAATAAGACATATGACATATATGTTTTAACTCTGCAATTAAAGTAATACTCTACTGTATTGATAGGCATTCATATTCCATTAAAATGCTTTATTAATTCTTATTTTTTACGCTCCTATTATGGATCTATATAAAATTCTAACATAATTTTAATTATAAGAAGTCTCTCAGATACAAAGATCATTGCGACGTTAGAAATGTTTAAAGTTCTTCATCCTTCTAAGCAAGGGATCAAATAAAGTTGACCCGCCATGAGATGGGCTTAAACTTTTCAATAACCAGACTTCGTTATGTGGTCGAAGCACTTGTATCACTTAGAAAGTTTAGTAGTGAAGCCCTTACTCACTGCTAGTGCATACTGTCTGAAAAGATGGATAGAAAGAAACGATGTAAGGAAGTAATGACAACCCCGTTAGTTGTATGAGAGGTATCCAAGGATCTGTTCACTTCGAAAGGGATTGAAGATTGGTATTTTATGTATACATGTACACAGCTAAATTTAAAACGAAATAAACGCGAATGTGATTTTCTTATAGTCTAATGTCATGCTACTCTCGCATATAGCATCGTCATTAAAATCCTGTAACATCATATACATGGTGCCATGTTGCTTTGAAATTTGTTTCTAACTACCTACTACTAACTAAGAACAAACTTAACCTTCTTTCAGCCAAGTAGTACAAGATGACTAAGGAACTGGAGATATTGTCCAGACTTTTACACCTTCACGTAATAGACTTCAGCTCATATACGAGTACGTAATATACACATACGTTCACAGCCATTTTAAAGAGAAAAGAGACATTTTTAAGAATTACGTTGAATCTTACACGGAAAAGAATAAGAGCGAAAGTAATATTAAAGTCCTTAACGTTCAGCGACGGTGGAGCGAGCAGAATTTCAAGGAATGTCCTTGGGGAAACATTCTTTTTTAAAAAGCTTGTTGGCCTCTTTGTAAGATCAAATTCAAGAGGAATGTATGTGAGATAAAGTCGAATTTTTCAAATATTATCTTGGGAATGGCACGGTTATAAGCTAAATCTTTTCGTGATGGTCAGAGGTTGGTTGGATCAAAATCTTCGTTGGTTTTTGGTTTTCCAAAGGCCATTTATACGATCTTGAACTCTGACTGCCAATAGCTTTAGAGAAATTTTAGTGTTCTTATAGAAACACTTCACCTCATTGTTCGGGAGCGAAAATGTAAAAATCACTTTCCTTATTTAAAAGTGATTTCCGATAGACGCCCAAGTGCTAATAGGCGAGTGTTCAACGAAGCTTTTAGTTCGAAAAATGTTCAGTCAAGGCACTAATTCTGTTCAACTATTTTAATTGGTGTGGATACTGTTTACATGTATAATTAATGAAAGAATAAAAACAGGTCGTGTGTAAAATTTCTTAAAATATTTATATAACGTATTTTTTAAAAAATTTAGTGTATTTAAATTGTTTTAAATAATTTGTTATAATTTTATCACTACAGTAAAATATAGGCTCCGTTCAAGAAAACCTTATTTGTTGCAGTATTATTCTGCCGTAGTTGTAACCAATTTTTGCCAAGTTATTGCCAATATCAATAAAAACAAAAGTGATTGGCACAAAACAATAATCATTTTATGTGGTAGGCGCGGTAATATGAATAAATTTAAACTTATTAAATCAATTAATAACTTATTGACAAACATAAAATACAGATTAATTTTGTGTACTTTACCGTATTCGACATGGTTGCCAACCGAAGAAAATAGCATTAGATATAAGCTAAATTGCTGCTTGCATACTATGTGTATGAATAGTAGTAATTTAGACTTCATTGACTTGAATTGTTTAATAAGTAAACAAATTAAGTTTAAAAATAATAATATTTTTTTATCTAGTAGCTGTAAGAGACAGGTAGCAGTATCGCTACATTATTGTTTACAAAGACAAACCAAAATTTTGGTTTCTGACCAGGCCCCTATTGGCCAGAATACCCAATTGGGTAATTGTGACTTTTCCCTGGTGAATGTTCCAGGAAATAATTTAAATTATTAAGACAGACAAAAGAGTTAGACTCTGGCATTTTAAACAAAGTGGTAGTAGCACCTGACGTCGCTTTGGTGCATCAGAACATGCAAGGTTTGTTAGGTAAAGAGTTGGAGGTTGAACTTTTTTTGGCCTCCTTCAGAGTAGGGATTCTTTGTGTAACTGAACATTGGGCGAGGTCCTTTCAATTAATATTTGGCTTTGGAGCCCACAAGGTGGGAAGTTCATTTTGCAGGAACAGTGCCCTTCGTGGGGGCTCCTTAATACTAGTTCATAATAATATTAAATTTAAAGAACGCAGAGATGTAGTTAGCCTTTCAGTTGAGCGAGTAATTGAAATGTCTTGTATTGAGATGGAAAATGTAATCATTTTGTGTGTTTACAGGCCGCCCAATTCTGACTTTATAAAGTTTGCAAAATGTATGGAGGAGGTGCTTATTAAACTTGTTCAGAAATCTAAACGTCTAGTAGTGTGTGGTGACTTCAATGTTAATGTACTTGAGGACACTACAATTTGTGTGCACTTTTTAACATTACTTTTAAGTTATAATCTGAGGCACAATTTTAATCAACCAACTAGAGTTACAAGCACATCCTCTACTTGTATTGACAACATTTTTACTGATTTTAGTGTATCACATACAGAACTAATTTCTAATATTAATTCTGACCACCACGGTCAGTTGATCAGGTTTAGTTGTTGCCTGGGGGCCCAACCGAGGAATGTTACTTGTGTTCCTGTGACAGAGGCTCGCTTAAATAAGTTCAGACAAACTATTTTGGGGCGTTTCCCTACACACTTAAGGGGAGATACACCAAATAACATGTATGCCTCATTTTTCGACCTTGTTGATTCTGATTATCAGAAAATTTT
Organism: Leucoptera coffeella; assembly: GCA_030578115.1. NCBI lineage: Eukaryota > Metazoa > Arthropoda > Insecta > Lepidoptera > Lyonetiidae > Leucoptera > Leucoptera coffeella. The sequence goes on from JAMBLF010000391.1 coordinate 181,066, forward strand.
TAAACCAAAGACTTTTAAAATAGCAGGCAAGGGAGCATTCTGTGACTGGGCAACTAGAGGTATCCGTATTAGTAGACAAAGGTTATACGAGCTATATAAGGAAAAATCTGTGAATTATAGCTTAGATTTTATAAACTATGTAAAAAAGTATTCTAAGATTTTTAAAAGGGTTTGTGCCCAGGCCAAAAAATTATACTTACAGAAAAAAATAATAAATGCCACAAATGTTGTCAAGGAAACTTGGAACATAATTAAATTTGAAACTAATAAAAATGTCTCTCATATAAAAGAACCTAAACTAATTGTTAATAACAGTGTAATTACAGACCAACTACAGATATCAAATGTATTTCAGGAATATTTCTCCAAAATTCCTATATTAATAACTTCGCCACTAAATTCTTGCTCAGAGACTGCTAGAAATATAATAGAAAATAATGTACCTCATTATAATAGATGTTTTAGTTTTAGACAAATCAGCCCGGTTGATATTATCAGGAGTTTTAAATTGCTACAGAAAAAAAAAACTTGTGATCTGTGGGGTCATTCGGTTAAGGTGTATTCTGTCATTATGGATCTGATTGCACCTGACCTGACCATTATTTTTAATCATTGTATAGAATGTGGTGAGTTTCCTGATCAGATGAAATGCAGCAAAATTATCCCATTATTTAAATCTGGTAGTAACACTGACCCAGCTAATTATCGTCCAATCTCGGTACTACCAGCAATTAGCAAAATATTTGAAAAACTTATTCTAAATCAACTACTAGCACATTTTAGTCAATATAATATCTTCAATAAACAACAGTTTGGATTTTTAAAGGGTCGATCAACAACCGATGCTGGAGTTGATCTTATGAAATTTATATTTGGGGCCTGGGAGGAAGCAAAGGATGCTCTGGGTGTCTTTTGCGATCTCTCTAAGGCATTCGACTGCGTCCACCACGAAACTCTGATCATGAAGCTGAAGCATTACGGTTTGGGTGATAGGGCACTTGATCTGCTTGTTTGCTACCTGAAGGGAAGGGTCCAAACAGTAGAAATTGGCGGAGCAAGATCTAGTGGCAGCTCGGCTGTTATGGGTGTCCCGCAGGGTTCGATTCTTGGACCCTTCCTTTTCTTGGTATATATTAATGATTTGCCATATTTGACTCAGGGCCGTTGCCACATGGTGTTGTTTGCGGACGACACCTCTATACTATTTAAGGTTAATCGGGGAAAGGACGAATCGGCATCAATAAATGAGGTTATTTCGGACGTGGAGCACTGGTTTAGAGTAAATAATCTTGCTTTTAATTCTAATAAAACGAAATGTGTGAGATTTACATTGCCCAATGTTAGAAATTCTAGTGCTAACATTGTAATCGATAGTGTGGCATTGGATATTGTTGAGTCCACAGCCTTCCTGGGTATCACAATAGACTCAAAATTACAGTTCGGGGGGCACATTGGTGGTCTAGCGAAGAGGCTAAGTTCTGCTGCCTACGCGGTAAAAAAAATTACTTTCATTAGCGTCATGTCATACGGGCTTCTTTTGTGGGGCAATTCTGCCGATATTAATTCAGTATTTGTACTGCAGAAGAGGGCCATTCGCTCGATCTACCGTATGGGCCCTCGTGAGTCTTTAAGAGATGTGTTTAAGACAATAAATATACTGACTGTGGCTTCTCAATATATATATGATAACTTGGTCTATGTTAAAAAAAATATAAACGATTACAAGCTTGTAAGAGAAATGCATAATTGTAACACACGTAATAAAAATAAATTGTATTATAGTGGCTCTAGACTAAAAAGAATAAACGATTCGTTTATGGGCCTGGGCATAAAAATGTATAACAAACTGCCAGAGTCTATAAAGTCCTTACCTCTAGATAAATTTAAAGTTTGCACTAAGGCGACGTTGATCGAGAAGGGCTACTACAAAGTGAAAGACTTTATAAATGATGTTATGTGACGTTTCATTTTTGCGTGGTCATGGCTTCCCGTTCCAGTTCTTATTGGGACTCCCTTAAGTTTGTTGTTAAACACTATTTGTTGAATGTGAAGCTTTGATCATGTTCTAATGAATTATTATTAAGTTTAATGTTCACATTGTCTGCAGAGTTTCTTGGCACTTCTTCTCTGCAGAGATTTTTCTTTACGAAGTGCCATTAGTTTTATTGAATTAATTTGATTTATTTTAATAACTAGTGTATATTAATGACATGTTTTTTTTATAACAAAATGTTTTTTTTTTTTTTTTTGACTTTCAATAAGTGATTTTATGATCCTTATATTGAATAAAAAGATTTTCATTTCATTTCATTTCATTTCATTTCAAATAAAACAGTCAACAGTTTAGGGAGGCACTCGTCAAAATCGATTTTAAATAATCCTCAACGACTTTATGAGAGCGAGTGCGCTAGTTTTAGTCTTTTGTTCAAACACTAAATAGGGTTGGGGCTGATGATTGAAAAAGCAAATTCATGGACCTGTATTTTAATCGTGTTTCTGTGTTTTTTAATTTGCCTAGAGTAATTAAACTCGTCAAAGCGAAAGTTTTTGGCTGCTCGTAGATCAAGTTAAGCCAATTTTTTCGACATGCAAGGAATTTTTGACACATATTTTCCACCTACATAGATAATCGTGATGCCCAGTATTACTCTACTTTATTTTTGGACACATTTTATTTAAATAACCCTGTCGGAAAATTATAATAGTTTTAAATTATGTGGGTGAAGTGGAAGAGCGCTTACGTAAAGGCCGGCCCAATAAGACATATGACATATATGTTTTAACTCTGCAATTAAAGTAATACTCTACTGTATTGATAGGCATTCATATTCCATTAAAATGCTTTATTAATTCTTATTTTTTACGCTCCTATTATGGATCTATATAAAATTCTAACATAATTTTAATTATAAGAAGTCTCTCAGATACAAAGATCATTGCGACGTTAGAAATGTTTAAAGTTCTTCATCCTTCTAAGCAAGGGATCAAATAAAGTTGACCCGCCATGAGATGGGCTTAAACTTTTCAATAACCAGACTTCGTTATGTGGTCGAAGCACTTGTATCACTTAGAAAGTTTAGTAGTGAAGCCCTTACTCACTGCTAGTGCATACTGTCTGAAAAGATGGATAGAAAGAAACGATGTAAGGAAGTAATGACAACCCCGTTAGTTGTATGAGAGGTATCCAAGGATCTGTTCACTTCGAAAGGGATTGAAGATTGGTATTTTATGTATACATGTACACAGCTAAATTTAAAACGAAATAAACGCGAATGTGATTTTCTTATAGTCTAATGTCATGCTACTCTCGCATATAGCATCGTCATTAAAATCCTGTAACATCATATACATGGTGCCATGTTGCTTTGAAATTTGTTTCTAACTACCTACTACTAACTAAGAACAAACTTAACCTTCTTTCAGCCAAGTAGTACAAGATGACTAAGGAACTGGAGATATTGTCCAGACTTTTACACCTTCACGTAATAGACTTCAGCTCATATACGAGTACGTAATATCCACATACGTTCACAGCCATTTTAAAGAGAAAAGAGACATTTTTAAGAATTACGTTGAATCTTACACGGAAAAGAATAAGAGCGAAAGTAATATTAAAGTCCTTAACGTTCAGCGACGGTGGAGCGAGCAGAATTTCAAGGAATGTCCTTGGGGAAACATTCTTTTTTAAAAAGCTTGTTGGCCTCTTTGTAAGATCAAATTCAAGAGGAATGTATGTGAGATAAAGTCGAATTTTTCAAATATTATCTTGGGAATGGCACGGTTATAAGCTAAATCTTTTCGTGATGGTCAGAGGTTGGTTGGATCAAAATCTTCGTTGGTTTTTGGTTTTCCAAAGGCCATTTATACGATCTTGAACTCTGACTGCCAATAGCTTTAGAGAAATTTTAGTGTTCTTATAGAAATGATTAATTCTCCAGCTGGTAACAGGGATAAATAATTTAGTCAACAATCTACTCTTAGGTTATTAATAGCTACATATATATAAACGTCATTTTTTAGGGATAATAATAATGTTTTAATTGATAAAAATAATTTGATCGGACACCTCATTGCCCATACTAAGACAAACCATGCCAAATATAATATAAAAAATACCCTTTTTATTTTATACTGGTTGCCATTTTGCATATCTACGCATACCGTTTCCTACGAAAACTTTTCACAGAGGAACTATGGTTCAAACTTGGATTTAGTGGAAACCTTGAATGCTTTGCTGGAGTGTAAAACACTTAAACTTTTGGCTCGTTCTAGTGAAAATGCTTTTGAAGGCTACATAAAACCTTGCCACATTTGAATCGTTGCCTAGTAGGTGAATTTGAAAGCTCGAACGTGGCTCTAATGGCCTCTCGAAACACTTCACCTCATTGTTCGGGAGCGAAAATGTAAAAATCACTTTCCTTATTTAAAAGTGATTTCCGATAGACGCCCAAGTGCTAATAGGCGAGTGTTCAACGAAGCTTTTAGTTCGTAAGCTGTTCAGTAAAGGCACTAATTTTGTTCAACTATTTTAATTGATGTAAATACTGTTTACATGTATAATTAATGAAATAATAAAAACAGGTCGGGTTTAAAATTTCTTATGAATATTTTTTAACGTTATTTTTTTAAAGTGAATTTTTTTTATTAGCGTTTGAATTGTTCTAAATAATTCGTAATAATTTTATCACAATAGTAAAATATCGCTCCGTTGAAGAAAACCTTATTTGTTACAATATTATTCTGCTGCATTTGTAACCAAAGCCACTGCTAGCAAACTGTCAAATGAAATGAGAAACCGTCAATACCACAATAACGCTACAGAACGATTCAGTTACAGCTATTATATTGCATACTCGATACACACATAAACTGTGCATTCACGGGTTTAATCCTTTGGGAGTGGACTGAACTTTGAAAACAATGTGTAATATACGAGTATATCAAGTTTGAATAGATATAAATATGAGTGATTCAACATTATATGTATCGGGGTTGAATTGGCATGAATTTAAAACGTTTGAATAAAATGAAAAATGTAAGTTATCGTATAATAATAATAATATTGGGACATTATTACACCAATTGTACTAGCCCCTTGGTAAATACATTTAAGACTTGTGTTTAGGGTACTAGTCAACGTATATTTGAAAATTAACATAATTAGCATATATAATCAACTACCAAACTGGAAAGCTGTAGAAAAGCGTAGTTCTTAACTCTGCCTCCACCGGGAATTAAACCCGGGACCTCACGATGAGCGTTCAGGTGTCTAACCGATCGCGCCACGGAGCTCGGAGGTCGTGAAATCGTCGTTAATGCAAGAACGATAGACATATATTGGAGATCAGATAATATAAATGATACTTTTACCATTCTCATGTATTTTCAAACTGTTAATTAATTGTATAATTTATCGTCCTCCTATAACACAAAATATGAATAAGGTATTTTTTCAGTAAATATTCTACATTACTTACTTATATTTCCATAGAATGCACTTACATACAAGCACATCTTTCAGGCGAACAACTAGCTCATACAATTGTTTGCAATGCGAAAGTTCATATTAAATAAAACAGTCAACAGTTTAGGGAGGCACTCGTCAAAATCGATTTTAAATAATCCTCCACGACTTTATGAGAGCGAGTGCGCTAGTTTTAGTCTTTTGTTCAAACACTAAATAGGGTTGGGGCGCCCAATAATATGAATAGGCCTTACGATTTGTATTTTTTAAACATATTACGATTTGTAATTTTTTCCAAGATAGTCTAGAGTAGTTAAACTTGTTTTTTGCGAAATGCCCCGGATACTACGTTGAAAGAAAACACCGTGAGGAAACAGAGGAAACAGAGGTGTATGAGTGATAATGAAGTGGTTTGTCAGGATCAGGACAGAAGAAAATCGTGATCTCTACCTACTTCTCTACAGGGAATCAGGCGTGATGTGTGTGTATATCGTACTGTGTATGACGTTATAACAGTAAATCATTCTTATTCACATTTTTATTAATATTGTCGAACATAAGTCATGAAAATATGCTATACGCTTAAAATTATTAAAGTGGTTTTTTAAATTAATTTAAGCATTGTTTAGTCACAGATATTTTTAAAACAATTCGTACGTAGAACATCCTTATTCAACTGTGGAACTAAAATGTCTATAATGCAAAAGCTCTTAAAGCCTACCGGGTGCTTAAAAGCTCTACAGAGTTTTAAGTCCAAGCTCTTTAAAAAGTATTTACTGACGCTTTGTTCCCGGGAAGGGTTTCAAAATATTCCAGTATTAGACCTATAGTACTTTAGGGCTAATACTAATATGAATACAAATACTCTTTGAGTTAAAGTTACTAAAGTTTACTCTTTAAGAAAATGCCAATAGATTCAGTTATGTTATATTATTATATTCGTTATGTTAGATAATATCAGTCCAAAGCAAAGTCATTAAATATTTTCCTTTGCAAGGTATAATTGAAATAGATTTTTATGACGCTTTCATTTATGACTGTTTTAAATTTTATTACCTATACGACTTATTAGCTATCGTTTGCAATCAGCAAATAAAGTTTTATTTACATTCATATCCCTCCGACCATTTCGATGAGTGCTTCCTTAATCTTATCACAGCTTACTCTTATCACAAAACCAAGCATCAAAACAGTTAAAAATAACTTGATTTATAGTCCCATTACAACTACTTTCAATCGTAAGTAACGAAGTTAAATCTCGACGCGGCGTGGCGCCTAGCAATAAAGCAACTGTCACTTTTCAGAGATTTATTCGAATGACTGAAAACAGAAAGTTCGTGGCACGCACCGCCCAGGGGAATAGTCGCCTATTTACATATTTATAGGTACAGTGGCGACGGTGGTAGTGTAGGGTGACCAGGATTTTGATACGGGGAATACTGTAATACAAATTAATGAGTTTTGAACGGACTGGATTTGAAAAGCTTAGGTAGATATTGAATTTTTTATGACGTGTAATGTCAAAAGTGAAATAAGATTTCGTGACCAACGGTGCTGTTATGAATTATATATAGGTACTCGGCGTTTCTGTGATTTATAGTTTTTTTTTAACCCTATCAATATATAAATACCTTTTCAGGCATGAGCCCAATACGATGTACATTCAACACATTAATAATAGAGTTCACAGATTTTATTTTGACCCAACTAACTTCACTAAGACATAAATATCTACTCGAGGTTAATAACAAGTAAATACACGTTTAAGTGATATTTATGTTAGCATTTAGTAAGCAACATTTTTTTTTAAATTTTGAATTTGTTGTAAAAAGGAATCACTCAATTAAAAACATAAAAATCAATATTTTTTTTACAAGTATTTGATAAAAAATAGTATTCGTTCGATAGCCAATACTATCATTGCGATGTTCCAATCATTACAAGTATAGCGTCTGCAGATGACGGAATGGGGTGAGTCTGCTCGTCGGCGCGGATAAGAAACGCCCGTCGCAATTCTACTAGGATTCTTTCCTTTGAGTTTACTACTAAAATACTTAAACATACATACTTATACATATAGCGGCTGTAGCCCAGTGGGTAAGAACTCGGACTTCGTATGAGAAAGGTCCTAGGTTCGAATCCCAACTCTGGCATGTACCAATGAATGAAATTTAAATGTGTTTTTCATTTACGAACATAATTTACAGTCGCTAACGGTGAGGGAAAACATCATGAAGAAACCTACCTATCCCTCAGTGCCTATATACGGCGATACGGTTCACTACCTATCACGTTGGGTGCTGTCTATCTACTGATACGCGGGCTTCGAATGACCCATACCTAACATGCCATCGAAATTTCGGAGATGGGCACTCAAGCCTCTGACTACCCCGCCATAATAAAAAAGGGAGTGTGTATACACAAGCCGTGAAGCGTATGTTATGTTATGTTACTTAAACATTTAACCAGTTATACTCAATCTTATATAGTTGTAAAACTAAGCTTAGCGCTGAAATAGTTAGAAAGTATTTAACCAGTTATACTGTTACTGATATAGTTGTAAGAGCATTTACAGGACTAGCGATTTGCTTACCGTAAAACCAGCTACCATCTTCCCGAAATTTACGTAAGAGTAAATAAGAATCTATAGAAATTTTGTAAAATTTTTGTATAGTAAATTCCCATTACTACATGCACTATCATCTGAATGTGACGATGTAACTTATGTATCTAAAAAAATGCATACGATATTATTTACTTAACGAGAAAAAGTCCGATTCAAATCATATGAGAAAATATCGCAAATAAATCAGCATTATATTCTCGGTATGATTAATGGTCAAAATTTGTACACGGCTACATATAAACTTTTTAATATTAGATATCTTCTAAAAAGAGGCTTCTAAGTGCCGAAAGAAATTTGTAATTACGTATCGCGAATGATGTTCAATAACTTATAGAGAAAGAAGGAAAGCAGAATCCGCACCTCAGATTTGCAATCATTCCAAAGCGATCCTAAGGCCTGTATTGTAAGACGTTCCCTCGGTTTATGGCTTCGACCACTATTGAAGCCTTCAAATCGATATTGAAACATTCGAGACACCGAGAATAAGTTTATTCAAAGTTTTCTATTATTTACATATCATCCTTTTATTTCTTTTAAACTGAACAGAATATCGAAGATATGATATCCAATTTAATCGTATATTTCTTCAGTCACTTAACTCGTTGACATATTATGTATTTATATTGTATCTTATATATAAAATTAGTGTAAATGTTTTACCACGTATTACGGTAGGCGCTAACGAACTGGTTAAGATGTGGATCAACGTGCTAATTCATAAACGTGGTTTCTCAGCATCGGGACAGATGGGGATCCGACATCTCTGCCTACCTATCTATAGAAAATCAGGCGTATGTATCTATGTTTGACTAACATTTAACTAAGCGCCAAAGATAATAATGTTCGAGTAACTTATATTATAATTAGTTTACACCAAGTTACAAGTCTATTTATTGTCTATGAATAATTGTCTCCTACAACAAGGTAGTAAGAAACACAGTTATTCACCATTCTATCTATCTCCCAGACTCAAACAAGAAAGTCGATAACAGAAGGAAAGCCACAACCCTCTCATTTACTAGGGACCATTGAACTGGGTAGATTAATCTCAAGACGGCCTTAGGCAGAGTGGATGGCCTAGACAATATTACGAAAGCTGCTCAAGCTTCAAGGCAAGTTGAAGGGAAAACTTTGGTTGTGAAGTGCCGCGACGTATTTTGGGGATAGGTATACGAATGACTATATTTAGTTTAATTTATATACCTACAAGTGTTTTGTACACACAAGTTTTTAGAATACATTGAACGTGTCCATTTCCATACAGAGTGGTAGGTATGATCACGGATCCCTATTAGTTTCTATCCTGACAAACGACTTTTGTTTCATTAAAATTCATATACCTTCTCATAGCCTCCGCAAACGGGGGTAAAATGTACTTTTAACGTCACTCTGTTCAAGTTTTAATAGTTTTTTTTAAACTATTATTCAACTATTATTCTGGACAAACAAAACAAGTACTAGTCTAAATTGCTTAGGAATAGCATTATATTTAAGTCCTAGCCTAACTCGAGTTATGATTCCGTCATCATATAGAAAAATATAAAATTGATTGAATATATTAGGTAAAAATCCTCACCAAATTTAAAGAATTCATTTTTTTTTATCACTTTAAATATATGCTTGTTTTAACTCTTTCTGTCACACTTTTTAATGTGACGCTATTTAGTAATTATAGGTTTTTAATTAGTATATCAGGGGTTCAAATAGGAAGCCCAAGCAAAAAATATATGCATATACCTTAAGGCTTTTGAGGTATAGGGTGGTTACCATAGATAACCACCGTGACTTGAAGGGTGCAAAAATATTGAAAAATGGTCAAATTAATGTAATCATTTATTTTGAGATTTTGAGAAAATAATTAATGTATAACTGTAATATAATAATGAAACACTTTATTAGTATTGAAATACTGAGAAACACGACTCTTCTTTGTGATGATAGAGTGGAACAAGACATTTTTAGCATTGCCATACTGTGTGCACTGGAGATCTTTTGGTGCTGCAGACAGAATTTCTTCTGGATGTGGCCCTAATTGGTTGCTGACAATTACTTTCTTTCCTAATTTATGCAAGTACACTTAGTTTATGGTTTTTATAGCAAATGGGACTGGCGATCTTGGACCAGACTATTACTATGCAGAGATTTTCTTTCCTTGATTTCTTCACGTATCACGGCGCCAATGGACTATTGCTAAATCGATCGTCTAAACTCCTTCATTGGCATTATTTCCTAATCTGATTTTTGATTAAGTAACTCATTATAAATAATATAACTATTTACAAGAGAGAAGGTAATCCTCCATTGTGATGCTGCCACCAGTGAGCTTCTAGAGATCACAGAGATATCCTGAGCAGCAATAACTATTTGCTAATGGTATGACATACTCGCCGTCAAATTTCTCATCATGGGAGTCTTGGTTATCTGCCAGACCTTAAACCATCATTGGTACTGCCGTCGGGAAACCAGAATACACATTTTTATCTTCATCATCAGAATTCACCTCACCTCGCAGATCCCAAAAATAAATATTCCCACAGACAATTCCCAATATCCTTATTCGTCAGTGGTCGATACATTCTGAAAAATCAATATATAACATAAAAAGCAGAAACCCGAACTAAAAACATAAAAAACCTTCAATAGAAACTCATTCTGGTGTCATCTTACAGTCAACGAAAAGTAAGTAAATCTAATCCTACATGAGTCACGGTGGTTAGCGTAGTTTACCACCACTAACATTGATAAAAATTGCCAAAATTAGTAAAGCTATCAAACAAAAACATAATGCTATCTGTAAAACACATAAAAAGGGATAAAATAACATATGCATCAAATAATAAATATAGGTCTTACCTTTTATATGAATATTTTATTCCAGCACTTTCAAAAACACGTCGACAACCGTTTTTTCATCGAAATTTTCAAAACTTGCCTAAACACTAAATTTGACAACTAGTGATATTTCTACATAAAAAGACACAATAATCAATATTAGAACCAATTATGAATCATAGATGTCGTTATTTATCTTGAAACAAGGAAATAATATGTGGTTAGCGTCACTAACCACCTAACCGGAAAGAGTTAAGTTGAGTGAACCACGCATATAAATAGCGATATCTCAAAGAGCTTTCTGTCTAAGTACTCATTAAATACCACTAGAGTAAAGGGGCACCAAAGTCTTTGATGAACTTTAAAATCTTTTTAAAACCGGAAGGGGTCGACATAAAAGCACATCAATGCGACACACGACGACTATTGAGTCTATTTTCACGCTATATATATAGAAATTTATGTATATTTTTCTCTTTCAAGCCCGAGGCCCCTATATTACCAAGCATATCGTGAAAATAGACTCAAGAGTCGTCGTATATATATATATATATATATATATATATATATACTAGTCCCACTACTTTCATATATACAAGACATAAATGTATTAAAGATCTGGACCGAAACTGAGTCAATGAAAGAATAGGTCCACATTACTGTACTGCACGTCATTGAAGCAGTGGACTGACATGTATTTGATTGGGTCTATGATAAAAAAGCGTAAACTTCACAGTACCTACTACAAAAGGTGCACCATTTGTGCTACATTTTCACCATATTGAAAAACGGGTGACGTTAGAAGTAGCTATAACCGCCGAGTATGTATGAGAATATGAGTGAGAATATCTATGAAGCGAAAGTGGTTCGTCCGATCCTGACACACTGATCAAATGGAGATCCGTGTTCTCTGCCTACCTCTCTGCAGGGAAACAGGAGTGATGTATGTATGTAAATATTTCTCACTTATTCCAAACAAGAAATCCGCAGTAATATTATTAAAACCTGAATACTCCACAACGGTACAACCTTGGCCTAATTCAGATCTACAACAAAGCAAAGTCTTTAAAAGACGGTCATTTAGCACGGGCCCTTTGGGACCCACTGACAGCAAAAGTGACCTTTTCATTAGCGCAAGCAAGTCTCTCTGAAATGAAGTTTTTTGCATGTTGCTACGAATGGTCCATTTGCATACGTTTCACGGCTCTTTGGTAACACAAAGAGGCGTCTAAATAGATGTTTTTTTGTACTGATTTGAGATTTTGATTAAACTAGCGTTATTGGTTGGAATTTGTAGCTTACTGGTGCTGGGGAGATGTTTTTATTGGTATACTAGAATGTAATTCTTATCGCTTGCTATAGTTAAACTTGATTTAATGATATTGAAGTTTTTAGTTTGAAGTTTTGCGCTCGAAGCTGTCCAGGAATATGTCTACCTGGGACAAGTATTGCAGTTGGGTAGGGACAGTTTCGAGCGGGAGATTTCCAGAAGAGTGCAGCTGGGCTGGGCAGCATTTGGGAAGTTGCGTCACATCTTCTCGTCGCCACTACCGCAGTGCCTGAAAACCAGGGTTTTTAACCAGTGTGTCCTACCCGTAATGACATACGGATCCGAGACGTGGAACATGACAGTCGGGCTAGCCCACCGACTACATGTCGCTCAGCGAGCAATGGAGCGTTCAATGCTGGGTATCTCGTTAAGGGACAGAGTCCGGAATGAGATTATCCGGCAAAGAACCAAAGTGATAGACATAGTCTATCGCTGTTGTAAACTGAAGTGGCAGTGGGCCGGCCACGTCTGTCGTAGAACCGACGACCGCTGGAGTAAAGCGGTTCTTGAGTGGAGGCCACGTCTCGGCAAACGTAGTGTAGGACGCCCCCCTGCCAGGTGGACCGATGACCTCAAGAAGGTTGCTGGTAGTGGCTGGATGAGGGCCACGAAAGATCGTCTTTTGTGGCGTACCCTTGGGGAGGCCTACGTCCAGCAGTGGACTGATACAGGCTGATTGATTGATTGATTGAAGTTTTAACCGTAAATCCACTCGAATAACATTTTAAAACAATATTATAAAGCCTCGATTTAGTTCATTGATATAATATAAAACTTAACTTTTTGAATTTTTTTCTTCAGTAATCTTATGTTAACAATAGTTATTTAATAAGCTCACAGTACAAGCTTCTCTAATTACGTCTGAGTGGAAAGTCAACAACCAATATTAAATATTGTAAAATACATATTATTGAATGTTTACAAACCTCGTGTTTTTCATTTGTCCCTTGAAGTTCAATTGAAGCTTTTTCGGTTTCATCATTAATTTCGTGAATTTCTGCTTTAACCTGAAATACAAATTAATATTATTGTTTGTTTGAATGTTAATTGTTTTTGGATATAAAAGAAAACCTTAACATCCCTTGTGTTCGAAGTGGTCCTAGAATTACTAACTGACCGATTGCTTTTAAGGGCAAATGATCGTGTATTTGATGATCTCATTAAATCTCTTTTGAGTTACCTTATTTTTACTCATCCAATGAAATGATGATTTTTTAATTAACAAACAATGTTAAAATCATTTTGCCGCTCTAGAATCTACTATATTCTACCAAAGTCCTAAATTTCCGTAAGACATTTAAATACGTAACTAACTTAAAGGATATCGATACTAAGCACCCTTACATTAAACTAGGACTTAGGTACAAGTCCTAAGTGTGAAATGTAACCACAAGACGCGGTTGGGCTAGACCGCAGACGTTTCTACAGTTTCATTCCATTGATCCTGTAATGGCTGTTCCTATGTCATATGGTTTTGTATAATTTGTGCTAATAATATCGTGTAGGCTTATTATAGTTGTTTTATAGAGTCACTTTCGCGTTGTTAAATAAGTAGGTAGTAACATAGATTTACTAACAAGATTATCTCAAACTTTGACTTATATTATAAAACAATGAATTTTTTTGCAATTTTAATTTATATTTTTTTATTTAATTATCTAAATCCAATTGATCCATTCCTGTAAAAATGTAGTATTTTCTATTTGTACTTAATAATTAAATTACAAATTTGTCTTAGAGTAATAAATAGCGCCACCTGTTTTGTGCATTTAGAACTATTGCTATCAAAGGAAGGATTTCGGAGGGTTGTTTTAAAATACTTCTTAGTAACAAACCAGCTCACTAGATGGCGCTTTAAAGGTTTTCTTGTTAAAGCGTACGTAAGATATTGATAGTAGCATAATTAGAATTTATCTGAATATGTAGATACAATTTAAAATAAAGAAAGTTAATGGCGAAACCGTTCTGGGAGCCAAAAATTTAAATTATCGTCTAAGCAAGGAACATATTATAAGGAAATATGTGTTTGTGAAGGGATTATATTCGTTAGCATGTAGGCTTCTCACCACTGGCGTACTTGTGAAATCCTTGCATAAGTTTTAACAGTACAAAGTCTTAGTTTTGGTAACATCTCAACTATCTCAACTGCCTACCAAGAGGCCTGACATAACTTGGGAATACTTGATATGCACAGTTTTGAAGTGACTAGTAATCTGTGAGGTTTTAGCTCACCCATGTGGCTTTGTTCTAACTTTTGTTAATGTAGATCAAGAGATTCTGAGTTACACACACATACATATGAACATGTATAATAAGCTAAATAAACAAACAAAGACAAACGTGTTCGCGACCATTGACCCTTGCGGGGTAGTCAGAGGTTCAGGTGTCCATCTCCGTAATTGCGAAGTTAGAAATTCTGTGTTGACCAGATACTCAGTACTCAATGTGACAGATGGTAAGCCATGTCAACATTTACAAGCACTAACTATTACCTGTTTTGGGAACAGGTTGGTTTCCGCACGATGTTTTCCCTCACCGTAGTCATAATAATAATACTACTACGCTAAATAATGGTAATAATTAAATGATCCGTAGTCAGGTAGCATCACGACCAGGACTATGATAGCTTAATATATTGGTTACAAAGTACGACCCAAAGCTTCATAGATTATTTTACCACCATTCCCTTAATGTGCTCCTACGACACTAGTTGAAGAAATGCAACTAGTTAACATTTTATTCACGTCCCAAGCATAAGAAAACATGATACTAAGAAAACCTCAATTCAAACAATCTGCCCGTATGCCATTCCTACATTTATTGCAAACTCCGCAGTTCACGAAGAAATCAGTGGACAAATCCTTTGGTAATATCACTTCACGTGAACCTCATATGTTGCTAGTTGATAGTTTTACAGTCGAGTTCACTTAAATCCAATAAGATTCTGACAAAGAGAAAACAGTATTCCTAAGCTTTGTCTTTGCTCCAGTAAGTCCGCGTTTGTGAGGTTTTTCCTGATTCATCATGAGTGTTTGTATTGAAGGATTCATAACATACATATATACTTAGGTACACATATACACATCAGGCCTGATTCCTTGAAGAGGGGTAGGCAGACATCACGGATTCCCATCTTTCCCGATCCTGAGAAACCACTTAAGCTTCATTGACACACATACACCCTCCTCATACACATTCGGCGGTTATAGGTATCTTCTCACGTCACCTTTTTTCAATAAGTATAAGTAATTAATAAGTTTTCATACATATTCTTGTCCTTTAATCCCTTGTAGGATATAAATAATAGATGAAATATCTCGGTCGCTTTTAGATAAGACATATTGGTTGTAATGGCATTTATATGGAACATTAGTACTATAATGGGTTAGCTATAAACCCATCGCCTAGAGCGTATCAGTAGCCTCCAATGACAAACTGAAATCAAAAACAGCTAGCTATCACTATTTAACGTCCCACACTAATACCTGATACGCATAACATTCATAATACAGATAGATAATATAAAAGGTTGATGTATATAGGTTGCTGACAAAACAAACGTATCGATACATTATAATAACGAAATGGATATTCGAAAATGGAACGTTATTGAAATTACTACGTGCCCTGCCCTATTTCCCAAGTTATATAATATCGAGCCCTGTGGCCCAATAAAAGATCCAATATCTGACGCTTTGTCATTAGGTACAATCACAAAGCCCTTTTCGACGAAAACAGAGCACACGAAACGGGTTCGGGACGACCATTCTGCCAATATCACTCAAATCAATATTCCGCAGGCACGCATTTAGTTTTATGAAGTACAACTCACACTTGAGATCTGTGCCTCTCGATTACTGAGGGAATTGTACCGTCTAAGCCTTTTTAGTACAATATGAAAGCGTAGCTTGTTGGCTAAAGCTATTACTTTGGATGAAATTCGATTCCTGACTATAAATAGAATTATTCGTTAAACAAACTTATTAAATTTTTTTAAGTACAAAAAAATCACTTACGTAATAAAAATATTTTATTACATAAAATGATACTTTTAAGCCTTGTTATATAAATATATGATAGCACATGTAGCTTATTTCGTAATAACTGTTCTAATCCAGACAAGAAAAAAAAAACTTACATGAAAATTATCAAGATTAAATAATTTATAGGAGCAAAATCTTAAAAATAAACAAACTTTAAAGAGACGTAGTACATTTAATTTATCAATAATAACTGTATTACCGAGTTTCTATTAGTAGCAACAGTGCGAATCGAGTCTACAAACTTTATAGTGACAATTAAACCTGGAACAATTTAATTTTATGTGACATAAATCTGATCCCTTGCTAGTCAGGGAAGTAAATATAATGCTAACTAGCTGCCGAACTTCCCAACTTGTCGTAAAAGCTGATTGAGGAACCAGGGGTCATTAGAATCTAAAGGACGATGGACTAGTAACCTTTCACCAACATTCTATATTAATATAATCACATAGGAGATATTATAACTCCCAGGTTCTGTCCACCCCGAAAGGAATTAAAGAAAGAAAGAAAGTAACTTTATTCACTACATTAACAAAAACACAAACATGGAAAAAATATATGTCAAGAAAACCATTGATGCAGTGAAAATATGCTGCCTCTGTATACGATGCAGCTAGGTTGCATCACTGATCCTCCGGCAGCACGCGATTCGGAAACTGTCATAAGCTGCATATAATAAATAAAAAACATATATATAACATAATTAACAAACAAGAACGTAAATGAATATGATATGTATCATCACATAAATATATAATATGTATCATCGCTATCGCATCAAGTGACCTAGAGTGTGTCTCCGAGGTTCTATCTAGCCCAAAAGGGATTAAAGAACGTGAATGCATATGTATACGTTAGGCTTAAGAGTTGCTTTAGTGCATTAAAACAGGTACACTATGAAGTTACCGAGGTTACTTGGTAAGCTTCAGAGCAGCAAGTTTTTGGAACTTCTAACGGGCCAATATAACGTAGTGCTTATATGAAAATCATAAATACAAACTTTAAGAACGAGTAATCGTCTTGTTATATATGCAAAGCCTTTAAAATGCATAATACTCGTTGTTATAGTACTAACTTTAATATATTACATATTAGTGTTTTTATTTTTTAATTTTTAATTACAATTACTAGAACAAATCAGTCAACAGATATTATGAAACTTATTTCATAAGCAATATTACTACTATCGCAATTGCGGGGCTGGAAACCTGAACGTCTGACTACCCCGCAAGGGTTAATGGTCGTCAACGCATTTATTTTTGTCAATATTACTAAAGTATTATTTAGCACGGTTGTTTTCCCTTAAGGAATAGTCATCACCACTAACAAACTATTTACTTCCCTTACCTTACACGAAACGTTTTGCATAGACACTGACTACAACCTATTCCTTAGAATAGGCAGATAAGTGTTAAGTTTATCTATTACACCGACAAAGCTAACTTTTGTCGAGGCGTGAAAACTTTAACCCATCAGTTGGCATTTCTCATTTACAGAAGAAAATTAAAGCAGAAGTACAAACTCGCACTCGACAAAGTCATATTAGTTTGTTCGCGAAGCTAGCGAACTTAATCTTATAAGTCTGAACTTGATTATTCTATTTACTTCGCGAACGTGTTAAAAACATATAAGCAACCCGATGAACATTCTTGTAAATAGCCTGAAAGTTTAGTGATGAACTTCTCCATTCAAATACTTGTATCATTTTTCGCTCTGATCAAGGAAGCTTCATAAGCGCTAATGATAAATATTATGAAACAATTTACAAGGATTTAAGAAATGAAATTCCTAAAAATAATATTATACATCATGGTTTTAATTGTTTTCATAATGTAACGACGCATATTATTGGTTTGTATCTGCTTTACAACCAGAATAAATGAAATCCAATGAGTTCATAAATGTAAGGACCGTCAATGATCAATGAGGATGTATCAATGAGTCATACACTCCACATCGTGTATTTTAATATTCGTCTAGAAGGAGAGAGTTAAATTTTAGAATAAATCGCTTTCGATCGTTACTTGCTTATTTTCAGATAAATTTCGTCTAATCTAGCTATAGTGTATGTGTAAGTATAGAAATACGTTACAGTATTATCAAGGGCACATTTGTCTTGTTGTAAACTAATACGAGTATATTACATTGTTCCTTGCAAGTTTTTTCATATTCCAGTTATTTAATGCTTTTGTATCACATATGTATAACAGGATTTTAGACGTGTAAGCCTCTGACTAAATTACCTGCACTTATTTGAGTTATACTTCAAGTTAGTACTAAGTATTTTTCTATTAATATCTCACTGCCTTGTAACTGCTTCACGTAAACTAGTTAAGGATGTAACATCACACAGTTTATTGAACCAGAAGCAGCTGTGACGGTTATACAAAGTTTACCGTCTCTTTCCAGCTTTATGTTTTCTTAGGAACACAACGAATGGTGTAGTCTATCTAAATAGTTCATTCAATTGTTGATATAGTTCGTACATAATAGGATGTAATGTAAATAAAGACGGGACTTACTTTTTTAACTTATACATAATTCAACTGCATAACAAGCTGCCGTTCTCTTTGGCTTGTCGTAAGAGGCGACTAAGGAACTAGGGGTATATGGATTCACTGTCACCGTCACCAATATTCAATATGATATCAAAACCCCAATACATTCTAATAATTTATCAACAAGATATTTTCATGTCTCTAAGATTTGGTCACCCCGAAAGGGGTGAAAGGACGTGAATGTATTGTTGATAGCCCATAACTTGGCACATAGATAAATCTAATTATAATTACAATAATCATTGTACGAATAATCAATTAACAGTCGGTCCTAAATGAGCCCAATAAATGTTAGTCGCATATAACGTACCGATTGTTTAAGCTATCCACTGAATACACACATACATACATACACATCACGCCTGATTCCCTGTAGAGTGCTAGGCAGAGCTCACGGATCCCCATTTGTCCCGATCCTGACAGACCACTTTCGCTTCATTGACATTCATACATCATCTCATACACTCTCGGCGGTTATAGGTACACCTAAAGTCACCTTTTTTCATTATAGCGTCTATCTTGACTATTATATGTCTTATTAGGCCGGCCCCTACGTAACCGCCCTTTCACTTCACATAAATATATACTCCTTTTATCAATCTGCTATCATTCATCCGCATAACATGTCCAAACCATCGAAGCATGCTCTTTTCATCTTTCAAACCGCAACCTTCCCTTATCTATTATCTATTTTTAATTCTATCATTCAATGTCACTCATACCATGCTTACCACTGAATACTTTCTTTTTAATTCTTGGACAAAGGTATACTATTAAACCACATCTCTGAATTTAACAAAGAACTTGTAATATGTTTGTAAGTCTATCTAGAACGAGACAGTTAAGCTGTAAGATTTACTGGTTTAAGATCGGTGCTTCTGTATTTCTAATCTAAATTGTCTACTCTACTCTACTCGCTACTACTACTACTCTATGTCGACGTGTATTAATTGTTGGGGTGACCAGAACCTTGGATACACCTCATATCTCGATATCTCCTAGGTTACTTTTAACATGAATATTATTGTGAATGAATGATGTGTGATGTAATTTGGAACAATGATGACTGATTGTTAGCCCATCGCCCAATATGTTCAAGTCACGCCATAGTTACCTCTAAAGCATGCCGAGAAGAACGGCAGCTAGTAAGCAATCATTTTACTTACAGCCTATTATGGGTGATCATAATGTTAGGCTTTATATTAATAATGATAATATCTTAGGACTATTACAGCAATTGAACTAGCCCCTTGGGAAGTTCATTATAGACGTGTGTAAGTAAGGGTTAATTTAAGTCTATGTACATTTAAGAAATATACTCTAATTATACATAGTTACATACATATATTAGTATATATAATCAACAACCGAATTGGAAAGAAGAAGACAGCGTAGTTCTTAACACTGTCTCCACCTGGAATCAAACCCAGGACCCCACTATTACCATTCAGGTGATTAACCAATCGCAGAGATCGTCTACATATTGCATGTTACTCTAACAAATTGCTCAATACGCTAGTGATTGAATCCTTTTGTATCACATAGCTCGTGTCACGTTCGAGATCACGTTAGGAGCAAATATTGAGAATTGAAGGAATGCAAAGGGCCGTCATGCATTCACGTGTGAATTGAATGCGACAGTGAATTGCAAAACGGTGCCTGTAACGAGTACCTATATGGAAGCTTTGAATAGAAAAAGTGCTATTAGAATATATTCGTAGATACATATTTACTTCCATGTGTCCTTCGATCACTGATGACATACTGTCGATCCCCTTTACGTATACAAGAATATACAATTACTACACTAATCAATAGGGATGTGATATTAATGGAATATTGGTAAAAGGTTGTTATAGCTACAGCCATAGACCCAATAATAATATCCTGATTTGTTGTCCCATTGCAAAACAGAAGAACATCATACAACCTGCCTATAATTAATTAATGAATTCAAGACGAAGTAGCAAAATATTTTCAGCCAGTGTGAATGCGCTTTTTACTGCTTATTTAGCTATTATATAGCACAGGAAAATTCAATAATGAATTTATACCATACATACACCTACTAAGTAAATCAAATTACTAATATCGAACATGTATAGCATGCAATAGCTATCTTAAGCTGCACAAACAGCAAGTGGCTCGGATAGGTGTCTCCCCAATAAATTAGGTCATTTCCCTGACATCGGTAATCTCGTCAGTGTTGCGGCCTGAATATTCATCAGAGCCTGCCGTAGGCTCTACTGTTGAGTAGTAGAAAAATGTTTAGTTTAGCTGGTATATAAAATTTGAGTGTAATATGTGTTTCAATAGACGCAGTCAAAGTGATAATATTTAATATATTGTACTAAGTTTATTACCAAAAGATTGTTTTTTGATAGGAGAAGCTAATAATCTAATTACCGTTTTTTACAAATATTATGGCTTGTATAATAAGTCCTTTTTATACACGAACTCGCACTGTCATTGTTATATAATTCTCACGTAAGTTCATTCCATCCTTCTGATCTTGGATCATGAATTTTCAATATTAGCTAAGGAACTGATCTCGAACGTATCAGAACGAACCAATAAGAATAATTTACTCAGTTAGTGAATTTCCCGCACTTTAAATAGAACCTCATATGTTTTCCATAAACAAAAAAAAAATACATAAACTGGTTATATTAAATAAATGCTTCGTCAAAATATTCCTTAATTAAAAAACTTTTTGAAGTCAACAAATTTTTTTTATATAATTTAATTAGGCCAATTATAAATACCAAACACCTGTCTATTATATATAAAAAAAATTGTTATCATATGTAAATAAATTATGTTATTATTATATTATATTATAATTTCCGTTTAATATAAACAATTAACCCTCGTAGTTCAGTAAATAATAAAAAAGTTCCATATTAATCGTTCAATATAACACCTAATTTCTTCACAACAAAGTTCTTTCTCATAGTTCCCTGTATCTCTTGTCACAGTCAGAGCATCAGCTGCCGCCAACAAACAACTTTGTCAGTTCGGACAAACAAACTTTGTTCTCTTTACGGCTTGCTCTGTTTCGTGATACTGCTTGGAGGAAATGTATACTTGTATGGATTAGCCGTAAAAGGGCTATTATATGACCAATATAATGATATATGATTGAATAAAATATAAGAGTTAACAGACACAAGCTTAAGGTAGTTAGATGGTTAAGTGACAAATATGTATATTGTTCTTGAAACCTAGATATTTATTATTATTATTTCATTATGATATGTTACCGTTAGTAAAATTAGTTACGTTACAATGAAAAACTTTAATAAGGTGCATAAATTAAAAAAAAGACATCTTAAGGTGATAAAAGTAAAACAATAAGTGACTGTTATAAATATTTGAAACCTATAAAAATAACTGAAATTCTATGATACGAGTACGTATTCCCATATTATGCAAATAAAATCAACCACAAACACAGGAATTTCTCACTCTAAACAATTTCGTACATCGCAACGTATGCAATATTAACTTTCTGATATAACGTTTATCTTACGTACAACAACGAAATTTCCCCGTTCAAATAGTAGATAATATCGTTACATGTTGGCTCTACCACCGATATAATACTATCGTAACCCTTTAAGGCACATTTCGCCCATAATGTAGTATTAGTCTTTCGCAGCACGCTTCGCTTAACACGTCCCACATACTTTTTATCACAGTTTACGACAGAGAAATTGACATTTAGCAGTTTGGAGGGTAACTACGTACATAGTAACTGCACGCGTGAAAAACGAGCGGGTTTTATTGCGATTGCTGCTAATAGAATAGTAAAAGTATACGTGTGTTCAGAATGTAACGATTAATCGTAGAAGAGTTTTGTTTTATTAGATGCGGCAGTGATTTCATATTTGTAAACACTCGTATTAGAACGTTATGGACAATTAGTATTTATTAAATGTATTTTATGTATGTATATATTTATTTATTTATTTCATATTAACGTATGGTAAAGTTTATATATTATATATAAAGACATAACAAGTATAAGAATAACAAAGTCGCTGCAGAAACAATCTATCCATTGGAAACATATTGGAAGGTAACTTAATTTTATGTTTACGTCCTAAGATACTTACTGATCTGACTGATCTGTATACATATGTATATATATGACAAATATTTATTTTATTATCTATAAAAATATATACATATTACATAAAAGTACTACCATAAAAGTACTAAAAAAGATATGCCAGTATGAGCGTATGTAAACTGGAAGGCTGCATCGTGGGAACCTGAACACGTGGATAATCTTATCTGCCTTGTACAAGAATGGCCTCCCAATATTTTATCACGTTTGGATGAAAGCTGGGATTAGTTAAATTCTATCCTTTCTGTATTCGTTCATAGAGGTTTTTTCAAAACTCACTGTGAAAAAACTCTAAAAGTGTTTTTATCGGTGAATAGTTTGGTCGAAAATATCTACACGTTTTAACATAAATACATACCTACATATTATGTACTCGTACATATTATACATTCACGTACTCTAATCCCTTTCAGGGTGGACAGAAGAACCTTGGAGATGGTAATATCTGTGTTGGGTTGTGATGTCGTATGGAGCATTGATAGATAGATTGCTAGCCCATCGTCCAACAGATTCCTTTGCCCCCTAGTCCCAAAGTGGTCGCCTGTGACATGTCGGGAAGAACGATGACGTTTGTATTGTTTGGCTTCCCAGATTAGCACGAGACAAGCACAAATGATATAAATATGACGACTATTTATGTCCTTTTCGTAGTCTGAATACATAAGACACTGTATGACAATTGATTTTTTAGCCAGTAGAAGGTACTACACGAACTTATAGTATGACAGTTATAAATATAGTCGCATTGCATAAGTCAATCGCAAATCATGAATGTCAATAGTACACTGAGGAGATTTAGGAGTCTCCCGGGTTCTGTCAATTAAAAACACACATACGTAAATTGTCTACGTTAACTGTCATTATTTAGTGAATTGGGATTCATAAATGAACTCGGTAGTAAAGATATTATATCCTTAAAGTATTAATTATCTAATCGAAATTTGCTGTTCATGAGACTGCTTAATACATTGCTCAGTTTACATATTTGTGGGAACGCGACAGCGCATTAATTCATCACACAATGCCACGTGTTTCACTGTCACCTGAACCGTGATAAATCAATTTCATTATTAATGAGATGACAAGCAATTAGCATCAATTAACTGAATGAACCGCAGGGCAATATAACTATTGGATGATACTGAGCTCTTGATAAATTGTTCGTACTACGGTATCATATTTAAATGAAATTTTCAAGTTTCAAGTGTTGTAGTTACTGAGTTGAAACACAAACAGCATATTTCCAGTTCAATTGTACAAAACATAAAACCTCCGTGAAGCGATAGATTAATGACATGAACGCTAATCGTGAGGTCCCGGGTTTGATTCCCGGTGGAGGCAGAGTTAAGAACTACGCTTTCGTCTGTTTTCCAGTCTGATTGTTGATCATATATACTATATATGTATTTATATATATATATATATATATATATATATATATATATATATATATATATATATATATAATAAGTATATATTTCTTAAATATACGTTGGATAGTACCCTTAACACAAGTCCGTAATGAACTTAACGAGGGGCTATTTCAATTGGTGTGGTGGTGTCCCAAATATTATTATTATAAAATTACGAAACACCAATAAATGACAGTTGTAATAATTGCAAACAAACAATTCTAAGGTTAGCTTAAAATAAGACCATTATCAATTTACCGATCCCGAATATTTTACGTGTACCTGTGTGTGTTAGGTATAGGTAACACACCGTAGTAACTGACACTCCCTTACAATATTCGGTGTTCTTATTTTGATAGTATGAGCATAAAGATCGTTGATTTACTATCAAATCAGGTTTACCTCCACCACTTAATTATTAAATGTGTATTCATTTAAAGTAAAGTTCTAAAGGGCTAAGTGACAGCTTCATTACCTGGATTCTAAGACTTTATAGTTAGTTTAATTTAATCTGCTTGAATCTTTTTTATTTTTTTTAGTACTTGCCTTCAAGTATGACGTCACACTTAGAAGAAAACTGAACTTTGCAAACTATCCCAACTTTATACACAAATGTATTCATTATAGGACCCGTGTTTAGAAGTAAACCAAACATACGCTTCACGACTTGTGTGCACACACTCCCATTTTTATTGTGGCGGGGTAGTCAGAGGCTTGAGTACCCGTCTCCAAAATTTCGTAGGCATGTTTGATAACGTACTCGAAAGGCGAGTTTAACTAGTTAGACAGCAGCTAACGTGATAGTGACCGTATCGCCGTATATAGGCACTAGCTATTACCTATCCCGAGGGACAGGCTTCCTCACGATGTTTTCCCTCACCGTTACAAACCAAAACTTCATACATATATTAAAAAGCTAAGTTATAAGTCTTCCAATCAGAACTTTATTTGCATCCTCTCGACAAATCTTGGGATCACAATTAAAACAGCGGGAGCGAGCATGTTTGCTCTTCTGATTAAAGTTCGGCTCTTCTGGCTGATGCAAAGATTCATACACTCCAATCATACATTTATGAATGTGAATGTTAATCTTGTTAATGTAATGAGGTGGGTCGTGAGTTAGGACAATGTAGTATGAAGTTGGTTATATTTTAGCATAACAAGATTAACAACATACATACAAAACCATAGTATTCTTATGTCTGTTAATAAACGTATGTAATATGGATAGTTATCTGGTCAACACGTGGGTTTGGGTTGTCCATAGAATTACTACCTTCGCAATTGAAACCTAACGAGCGGAGATAGAAACCTAAACCACTGACTACCCCGCAATTGTCAATGGTCGTGAACGCGTTTGTCTTTGTTTGTCTTTATGTTAGCTGTTAGAAGTATACAATATAGAATCTTTCGAACAGCATCCAACGCAACAGAAGTCTTGTATATATCACTGTTAATAGAAAGTACCTACGCGGAGGAGATAAACATATTTTCCTAAAATGATTTATATTAACATATTTTCCCTTGCCTTCACATTAAAAGCTAAGTTTTGGAAATGCATTATAATGAACAGTTATAAGTTATTATTTATTCTTAATTTTTGAATATTAATAATGGAATATCTTTCCAAACGTGGTTATATTATATCTACTATTACGTCTTATATCATTTCGAAAACCATAATGTAAAACTCACACAGTATAAAAATTTATGCAAATGTTTTCAACCGTTTGCAGAAATAACATGCCAAAATATGACGCTTGAAGGAAAATCATGCTTGTCTGAGTTCGAAACGACTTAATCCGATTTCGTTGTCTTCTTGCGTTAAATAAGGTATACAAAATGTACTGAAATTTTGTCTTAATTATCAACGTTTTGACTTCTGTTTAATTTATATACAAACTGTGACACGAAAAATATACTGTCTGTTTATTACCAGCATAGACACTATATTTATGGATTGCAATAGTATAATTTATTGTAAATGGTGACAATATGTTTTAAGAAAGATTTCATAATATAAGTGAAGTTATTTCTTACATAATTTTCCCGAAAAACATGTGATTCCATTCCATATACTTTATTTATAAAGTCATACCGTTAAAGAGATATATGAATTAAATTGTTGTTATTGAAATTGTGGCCAACTAAACTCTCATATGATGCATGATATTAAATAATTTTTTTCAATATTCTTTATCCAAAACGGATGTATATTATTTAATTTGATTGTAATATCGATACAATCCCTTTACTAAAAGCATAAAAATATTAATTTACTTCTTATACATAGTTTGATACAACCAAAAAATATATCTACTTATGGTAGAGTAAAACTTACCCATAAACTACTATCTAAGGTGGAAGAGTACTTTCAATTTAGCGTTCCACTCATATTAAAAACTTTACTAAGTTCGACGCGGCAAGTGGCGCAAATTTGCCCGAACAGAATTAAGGAGGGCAAAGTTTTACGTTATTACTTCAACGAAATTTAAATTGCTTGATCAACTAAAACTGTCTAAAGGGGACTTAACTATCCTATACGGTGGTAAAAGTTACATGTGTGTATAAAATTCAATGTAAATTTGTGTTATTTTTATAAAAGCTTGTTGTTATTATTTTGTATAACTACTCGTAACCACATTTCTTTTCTTTCTTTCATCATCATTCTTTTGGAGATGAAGAAAACCTTGGTGACACTATAACCTCACTGGGAACTTTAAATGTTGTATGTTTAATTTGAGTAAAATATATTTTTTTTTACATACAAATCTTAATCGTACAACAATTTCCCAAACGTATGATATCATTGTATACATCACACTCATTTCTCTGTAGAAAGGTAGGCAAAGAACACGGATCTCCATCCTCACAAACCATTTTCGCTTCATTGACACACATACTCGGCGGTTATAGGTACTTCTAACATCCTCCTATTACTGTATTACATTAAAAAGCATTGTTCTATTAAAAAATCCGTTTTAATCCCGATCCATCCAATAAAAGGAGAACTAATTAAAGCAGCTTTCCTGCAGTGTCCTCCGTATCAGAAGTTGCTTGAACCCAATCCAATCTAATAAAGGGATTGTGTATTCTAGAACAAAGCACTAGGAATCTCATGAAAGTGTTATCAACCCGCGCACTAAGCTACTTGTACCGATATTCATTAGTCTTTTAAGAATATAATTGGAAATTAACGGTTATGTAAATTTTATTCAGCAATAGTAAAAATTTTAGCGATGATCTGGCGAAGCGATATTCAATATTTATATTGAAGGTTACTTTGAAGCTCTGTCCTCGCCAAATGGATATATAATTATATTTATTTATCATATTTATTATTGAACTATACATGTAAATATAGCAATCAATCAGCCTATTGCAGTCTACTGCTGTATATATGCCTCCCCAAAGTAACATGAAAACGTAAGTTTTTTTTTACTAGTTTGATATTTCATTTAGCTTTTGAGAAAATTAAAAAGGTGAAAACAAAGACTGAGTACCGGCTGAATCTTCTAAGTAGACAGTAATCTGCGCTTGTACACAGCGATATGGACACCACAAATTGTAACATTAAATGCTGCCAAATTATTAAAAAGTCAGTTAGATGTAGCCGTAATTTTACCTAGTCTACAATTACGGATAGGAATGTGTAATTAAATTTCTCATTAATTCAGTTTTATTTTCTATCACTTTATTAGAAGGTATGATATCTAAAAACGTATCTATCTAAGCCAATGAACCACAAATGAAAAACACAGTTTTCTGTTTGTACAAACTTAATTATTTATTAAATATTATTTAATTATTTATTTATTAAATAATTAAATTTGTCCCGTGGGACTGGGACGTAAAAAAATGCTAACTAACTACCGTTTTTCCTGGCATGTCGTAGGAGGCGACTAAGGGACTAGGGGTATATGGAACCTATTGGGGTATAGGCTAGCAACCTGTGACAAATATTCCATATGACATCAAAACCCCAATATACATGGTACTAAGTGATCAAGTTATCATTTTTCCAAATTTTTTTAACGTATTTAAGGTCCTATGCACCCCGAAAGGGATTAAAGGTCGTAAAGCTTATGTATATACAAACTTAATGAGACCGTGTACAGTAAACTAATAAGGTATTTAAACCATAGTATTCTGTCATTGCCGTCTTCAGTAAAGGGTATCAATGGTTGTATTTGTATAAGTATTTGCATATTCAAATATAAGCAAAAGGAAGCGTTTGATATTGCTTTTGTTACATCAGTGTGAATATTTATTAGTATACTTTGGTATAACTATTAAACATAAATTAAAGTTGTACTCAGTCGTAAATAACAAATTCATAAAATAGGAAAACTTACGACACTTATTTAACCAAGCTACTTAGCCACTTCTTGATTGATTGATATATAACAAAATTATTATATTTGATTTCACTTTAGAATTACTAAAGATTTTTCGTTTAGGACGTAGACACAACACACACACAATGATAAGTACTAACTTATGATCCTTTTCTTTGCTTCACGTTCAAAAAATTTAAGTATAAATGCTAGAGGTTTTATTAATTCTTCACTAAATGCCTTGGCAGTTTCATTTCATACGTAATAATTTGAAAACTGCGTCCTCAATCAACATGCACACGATGACTAACCAATACCCATAACATCCCCAATAAAAAATACAAACGTTTTCACGACCACTAACCCTCGCGGGAAAGTCTGAGGTTCAGGTTCCCATCTCCACAATCGCGCAATCCTTGAATCCACGTGTTAAGCAGATAATCAGTACTCAATGTGACAGGAAAGACATGTCTCCATTTACAAGCACTAACTGTAAGATACCAACTGCTACAATACTAAGTCCCAAACAACTGAGCTACGCCCAATTTCTTTATAAAAGTTGCTAAAGATATTCTTCATACTTAATACGGGAGCCATTTAATACGCTCAGCATTAATAGGCGTCAAAATTTCCGTTTTATAGTGAACAATCTTTTCTCGCCTATTATGTGACGCTTCTAGGAAGAAGCATAAAAGTTTTAAGCTCATTCACCGCCTACCTACGGGGAAAAGCTCAGCTGTAGTTCTGAATATGCTTAAGAATAAAATGCTCTTATATTATATTGGGTAAGGTAAAGGCATAAATAATATATGTATGTCGCTTAACATTATACAACTACGTAAATGTTTTTATAGAATCAGAGAAAAGAGATATATATACGTATAAATGCTTTTTTAATAATTATTTATCGTCATGCATGTATCATATGGTTTTAGACTGATATTTAAAAGTAAACTATCTATCTTATATATGTATATCATGTAGAATTTGAATTTGATAGAGGTTGTATCTTTAAATTACACAATAATGCAACATTTTATTTAATTTTAACTTTATTTCAATAATGATAAATACACGTGCGTACGTGACCAACAATAGTTTTGCTACGAAAATACTCAGCATATTCACGTGAATCTAATTTAAAATGAATGGGCAGCGAACATTTCATTTAGCATGGGGACGAGGATGATCATAATTTTTGGGTTGCATAATTTAAGCTCCGGTTATCTGGGCCGCAAAAGGCGACTTTTTGTTAAATCCTTTCTATTCATAGCTTTCAACTGGGATTGTGATTATTACAAAACATAAAGGTTGGGTGAAGCTCAAAGACTTGTATAGAATGGAAATGTCTCGTAAAGTCAATGTCTTT
This sequence comes from Leucoptera coffeella, assembly GCA_030578115.1. NCBI lineage: Eukaryota > Metazoa > Arthropoda > Insecta > Lepidoptera > Lyonetiidae > Leucoptera > Leucoptera coffeella. The sequence continues at coordinate 211,169 of JAMBLF010000391.1, forward strand.
TTGCCTTTATGGCAGATTAGTTTAAATTAAATTGGCATGGCTGTGTAGATTAAATGATTCTTTTATTATTTCCCAGTAGTTTGGTTATGCAGAATATCATTCTATTATTGTATGAAATTGAATCGTCATTATTGCTATATCAGAGATTACATTAATAACTATTGATTTACCTATGTTTGCTCAGTTATTGGAACATACTGAAATTCTTATTAAGCTTATTTTTATTCTAAAGAGACACAAAAGAATGCAAACTAGCTGCCGTTATTTCAAGCATGTCGCCGGAGGCGACTAAGGGACTAGGGGTCAATGGAATCTGTTAGGCTAGCAACCTGTTACCAATGTTTCATGTAACATTACAAACCAAATAATCATGCTAGAAAGTGACCTGGGATATATTATGGTCTCCAAGTTTTTGTCGTCCGGAAAGGGATTAGAGGACGTGAATATATATACTATGTCTATCTATTGCTATATTTATGTCAAATCATTTAAATTTAAAACAAAATATATCCATATCTTCGCTTTACATATTTTCAAATAAAAATGCATCATACTACTATAATATATGTATAATATAAAAGGTGACACGTTCTAGTTAAACTTATCGTGCAATATCACATTTTCCCCTTACGGCGCACTTCACCTCATGTGAGCTATTAGTCTATCGCAACACGTTTTGGAAAGCACGTACTAGATATTTTTCAACATGTCCCGAAGTTGAAATTGAAACTTACTCGATTCGGAGGGTTACTAAGGAGACATTTTTCAGAAACTGCCGCGTACCGTCTTAATATGAACAACTGGGTCCTAAACGTTTAGGTTTTATACTGATATATCTCTTGTAAGGCAAAAAATATGAGGAAACCGACCTGTTCCCCGTACAGTTTATGGTGCCTGTAAATAGTGACATGTCTTACCACCTGTCACATTGATAACTAGCTATTTGGTCAACACGTCGTGGGTTCAAGTTTAAGGTGGCAATAGAGTAACTACCTCCGATTGCGGAGATGGAAACCTATACCTGTGACTACCGCGCAAGGGTTAGTGGCCGTAAACGCCCTTTCCCGCGTCTTTGATATATCTCGCGCTAATCTGGGATGTAAAAAGCAGGATAACTAGCTGATTAAAGAATTCTGAACCGGAATACATTTTTTTAATTACAGTTTCTCGTAGCAGATCCTTCAATGTCCATTGCAAGTTACTGAACACTCCTTATGTTACCTTTTTCAGTATGTCGCCACTTTCAACGTCATATAATGTCTTTTTAGGACACTTCTACGTAAATGCTCTTCCACCTCAATATACCATTAATGACCATATCATAACCGAACCACTGAAGCTTGTCCTTTTAATATTTTATACATATACTCGTATGTATAAGCCATATTTCAAATGACAAAGAAAAGACCTTCAAACAAAAAGGAGTCGGTTATGTTAACTCGTCCTTTTCATGTAAATTAAAGAGATTTGTAGCAGAGATGTTCTTTCGCCACGTCGATATTGGAAAGGAATTGAATAAAGCATGAACCCTTGAATGTGGTTGACGCCGAAACAACGTATGCTAGTTGGATATTTATAATAATCACAGAAAGTAGGGTAAGTATACTAGTAGTTTTATTATAAAAGTAGTATATTATTATAGGAGTGAAGATTCGATTTGATTCATATTTACTGCCCGTACCGACCGAATCATGGGTTTGGTATAAAAGCTTTTTGAATCATAGCATTGCGAAGTGAAATAAAGATACTTAATCATTTTGAACAATATCAAAGTGAAGATACATCTTTACATTTGCTTTTAAAACTTATTTCATGATACAAATAAGTATAAATATAATAGTAAGTAATAAATAATAATATAAGTAATAAATATTGGATTGCCTTATTAAATTTATGATGAAATGAAAATATTACTGAGTAGGTTTAATAAAAATCCAATTTAGGTCCTAGTTTTTTTCACAGAGCTTCGGATGTAATTATCGTTTATGATTTATACATAAATAAGCTGTTGTTAATTACAGTTTACGTTAAATTTAATGAAATAGATAAGGGTGTGTACTATTGCATTCATCAAACATATCGAAAAATAAATGAATATTTTACTTAAGTGAATTTGAAATCCAAACTTTATTAATTCTATAACGACGTTACTAGTCCATTGCCCATTAAATACATTCGCCATACCGACAAGAACGACAGCTAGTTAGCCATTTTCTAACGTCCCAGATTAGACACATAACTTTACGTCGTAAAGACATTTTATGTCACTCCATGCTAACAACGCTGAGTTTAACTCGGTAATAGTTATGCACTTAACTGAAATTAACCCAAACTTATTTGAAAGTCCATGTTATCAAACATACGTTAGAAAGTGGATTCATTAAAAGGGAATTAGGATGAGTGAGTGGAGCAAAACGCCAAACTAGCTCTAACTACCGAAAAATTTGCATAAAGATGTTTCGCCTGTGGACTGGGGTTTTCTTGTGTAAATAATGCCTCGTTTTGTGCATAACTACTTTAATCTGTGCAAGCTGGTTTAGAATGAGCATTTTGCCTGAGGCGTTTTGCTAGGTAAACGTGATGGACGTACATACTGCCCTGTAAGGTTCGGAGTAGAGATTCTTTGTAGGTGTGACAGTTTGTGAATGTTATGCTTAACTAATTTACAAATTATAATTTCTCAAATAACGGTTAGGTTTGAACACGTACAGTGCTTATTAGTAATTTTCATATTTTAGGTCTCAAAGACATTTAATAAACTAGTAACGGGGGATTAAAATACCTGTCTGACATTTATTTTATCTTACGGAATGCCTACAAGGACTTTAAAGAAAGCCTATTTGGATGAGCTCGGAAATATAATTGTGAGTATTGCTTATGCTAGTCATTTTATTGGTCAGACTTTAGAAGTATGTACTAGCTAGTCATTTAGTGTTTTCTTTGTATAAAATACTTTTTTCAGTGAGATCTCTTAATACCGAAATGTAGTTAAATCTAGTAGACCTATTGACAAATCACTTCGCAGCACTCCAAGTCGAAACAGCACTCAATAAAACTTTAGGTATCTGTATCCGCGAGCGTGTGTTTGACAACTATCAAGGCTCGCGAATGAAGTAGCTACGAAAGTCTCAAACAATAGGTCTCCAAGCAAATGACAACAGTGACAACCAACGTTGCAGGAGCTGTGGTGTTTTGAATCAGAAGTCCTTCGAATGTTTGAAGCTTTGACTTAGATACTCTGAACTGAGATTATATTTAGGAGTCTGAGTCCTTTAAAGTAAGTCCTTTTAATTTGATACAGTTTGGTAGTTAGCTATGGTGTTTTTTCTATGAAATGTAATAATAAATATTCATTCTTAACATTCATACTACATTAAAAATTGCATATTATTTTGAAATAGAAAAGAAAATCGCTAATATTAAATGGTATCATCAAAATAAGCGTATATTTCTTCCTAAGCTATTGTTCTAGAAATAACAACTCACTTGATATAATTGTAAGTAAGTAGTGAACTAAACATCAGTTTCTTGAATTCAAAGATGTAGCCATCTTTTTACATAGCTGATGTTTTATTTGTGTCATATACGAAAGAATCCATAATATACTATAACACTTTATTTTATCTTTTCAGAAAAATCATAAAGATCTATATTGGCTGGCCGTAACCAATGTTGTGCACATGTCGTAGCATCTGCGGTTAGCTGTGACTATTTCAAAATTGGGCTCTCGACTATCGAGCGTGCAAAGGCTTTAGCATAAAAATAGACTTGCATCGCAGTGTCTTGAGTCTTTATACCTTTTGACTATTTATTGACTATTCCTTACTTTCTATTCTTATTTCACATTCCTTCTGAGTACTAAACCTACCATAATTATTTACCATTAGTTAAAAAAATATTAGTTTTGTTTTATCACGAATTAAACTTAACAACAGAATCGGAAACAACAATATATTAATAATCATAACATCAAGCCTATTAACTGATATTGCTACTTTTTCCAATTATATAAGGCGACAAAGGAAAAATAATTGAACGTGTTACAGATCAGACAATTTACCAATATCGTTGAATCTCCGCGTAATTAAAACAGCAATCACACTCGGACATCCTTTGGGAAAAAACTTTGTGAATTTTTAACAGGCCTCTCGTATCTACTGTTCGCTACAAAAACTCATGAGGTGGGTTTTTGTTTCATATATTTATGTGTCATTTGTAGACACAACGAGAATAGAGAATGGGAAAAGGTCAAACTTACCTATAACTTACTTTATAAAGACTTTTAGGTAACTTGTGTGGTGTTGTAATTGTGCATAATTAGTAAATATTCTTAATTTCATGTCATAAGTGATCAACTTGAACATTTGTAAACTGAACTATTTCTTATACAATAAATTGGTTTCTAAGAAAATAAGTCAAAAATTTATAATGCCTTATTTCAATTTCTGTTCTTCATAATTATGCATTAATTTCATGTATTCTACTTAAATAATAAAATAATAATTCAATTCATTATATCAGTAAAAACAAATGCAAATAGATAAGTTTTCTAATGTTTATCAAAATAGTTCAGTCTGTTATGAAAACGTATTCTTAGAAAAATTGGCGCAGTATTGAATATTGATGAACTTGTCAAACTTCATTGAATTTCAAGCCAATATTCATGAACTATTTATAAACCATTCCCACTACTAAATAATAAAATAGGTCATGATAGCCACATTTATTTTCTACATTTCTTGGTTGTAGCTAAGTAAAAATAAAGAGAACTTAAATAAAATCACTCATCAATGGACTTCGTAATTGTAAAGAAAATGGGTTTAAGTTATCATAACTCGTTTGGATTGTATTATATGGTTCATAGTCTTGACTCTAAGTCTACCAGTATACTATACTGCTCAGTTTAAACCCCTAACCTCAAAATATTGATACAAATTCCGCTAAGTGAGTTCTAAATTATGTTACGTCGAGCGATCCTTGCAAGAAATGGCACTGAGTCACTTTTTAATTTCCCACGAGGGGAAAGGACGAGTCCTGTGTGACAGGATGCTTATTCGAACACGGTGAATAATGAAATATAGGAATCGTTCATTCAATGTGATAAATGGAGATATCAAGGCTGTGACTTAATGATAATGATCAGCATTAAATAACATATATAAAATACAATTGCAGGTTCTTATAAATCGATCTACAACTATTTCTATATATCTACAGATGTATTAAAAATTTATTATTATTGTCAAATAACGAGTTATTTAAGTAACTATACGAGTCTTTGAATTACTTTCCTTTTAACGACAACTAGTCCTTCAAGAATATACATACTTCAAAAGGGTCAACGGTTGTGAAGCGTATACGTCTGTGTTAATAAATCAACGCTTTCTTATATTCAAAAGGAAATGCGTTAATTCTTTATTTGTTCATGTTCTGCTAATTTGAGAATAAACGCGAATCGTATCAATCGCAACACGTAAACAAATGGGAATAAAACGCCTCACAATCTATCACGTTTGAGCGCCGGCTTTATCAGTACTTGCGACAGCCAATTTGAATGGTCTGTTTATACAGGGGATTTATTTTGAAGCTGTTCCCAGACTTATTGCATTTGGGTACACGTAGATTGGATATACGTTACGGTAAAGGTACGGTTACAGAGCAATAAATAAGAAAGTATATGTTACGTTAGTAGATTGTTTCAAGTTTATTTACACGTACTTTTATAAACATGTCCACAATTACTCTGATCGTAATTGTGGACATGTTTGGACCAAAATATGCATTGTTTTTAGAGAGTAAAAAGGACGCCAGGAAAATTACTAAACTTAAACTATCGCTTAAATATACGAGAATGTATATGTGATTTGTTAAAAAATACATGTATAATCCATGTTCACCCATTAACTTAATTAATTTACATCCTCTCATCACATACAGTACAACAAACAAATGTACTTTGTAGTCTCTAACATCACTTTAATTAAACAAGCAATGTCTAGTATTTGTAACCGAAATAGTTCTCATAGTGGATGAAATTACAAACTAATATCATTGTCCGCTTTGAACGAAATACTAAAACGTGATTACTCTAACATCATTTATCTTAGTTTCAGATTTGCAACATACAGAAACAGACTAACTGATTAATTCAGGTAAGTATTAATCCGCATTTAACTGTTTAATTATTGTTCAGATTGAAGGGTGCCAAAAGTTGAGGTATTCTTACCATGAGACTATAATTGTAGCCATAAAGTACTCTACTCTATGATCACTCGATAATCTGCGTTTCAAGTGATAGTGCTACCACTAATTTTATTTGTGAGGCATGGTGAACAAACGTGAATATTCTTTTAGATAGGTGACATTTGCATGTCTGTTACATTGGAAATTGGCTCTATGCAGAAACGTAGGTTTTCAGTGGACAAAGACCGGTTAGTTATATTTAGATGTTTAGCCGTACAAAAACGCGAAGTCAGCTCAATTTCTAAAGAGATTTTCCTCATATAAACTACCCAATATTTACTGCACCGCTTGTCTATTTTCAAAACAATCTTTAAACGATAGCACTCATATCAATTACTCTTCCAGTAACGGTATACAGCGAACAGGCTGAGTGGAAACTTGAGAATCGTCAACGTCCCTGCATCAGAACGAAACATGGAAGAGAGGGTAAATTGATCCGAGCCCAATTACGCGATTGAGTTGCTTTATCAACAGCAACACGATGGGTGCAAGATTTGAATCGTTAAATTGTTAATTTAATAGGGTTATTTTATAGCTTTAAATTGAATAGCATTCAACCAGTTATTGTCTTTTGCTGTGAGTTAAATGGCGTCGTAATTTCAAGTTTCCATGAGGTAGATAAATGCATTATTAGTAGAGCTAAAATGTCACGATAAATTTTCGTAATACATTAAGTAGGTAAGTTTAAGTAAGGTAAAGTTTTAGTATTTTAATCTACATAACATATGCGAGTTGGAAATATGAGTGAATTTAAATTAATGAATTATGTACATATTTACTGACTTATACTGCATAACTTAATTCTTTACTATGATATCATTTTTGTAAAATAGAAAATAAAATTAATCTACTAATTACCACAAAACTTTCCTAGATAAACCAACAAATTCAAATTAAATTGCTACAGCGTCCTGTAATTACCGATCACGAAATCCTTACCACTTAATCCATATAACTAAATTCCCCAGCTCGCACCAACTAGACGACAAAGGGGTCCCTGAAATCATCCGTCGCCTTGCATACTCCACTTTCTTTGTGGCAAAAAGGGCAAGAAACTCACCTCATGAGCATCCGACGTCACAAACGGCAGAGGCGGACTGGGGAGGGGTGAGGGGCTAGCAATACACTCCGGCTTCTCGTCTGTTGAAGGAAATGAGTAATTATTTTTCAGTACTTATGAGTTTTATTGGTATTAATGATGCGTGTGTTTATAAAGGTGGGCATGGCTTGAAGGTTGATTTGAGGGTGACGAGAGGTTTTATTGTAAGCATGTCAGAAAACTAAATCACTGATTTTATCGGGTGATAATGTAATAGCATGATTTCATTTATAATTAAGAACAATTGTTTTATTTGCATACATGACTGTGAAAATTGTTTAGTTATTTCTATAATTGTGTCATTCTTGTTTGTTAGTTTTGTTTTTTTCTCACAGTGGGATTTGAAAATTCTTCTTGTTAGTACCAGGCAAAAAATTATATTCGATAATTAATTCTATAAATAATGACAAAGAAAAACTGAAAGTGTTAAATACATAACCTGTGGTATAAGCATTCGTTGATATTCAATCAAGTTTTATGAATTCCGAGCATGGATTATTTCAACTACACTTCTAAAAGTAACTTATTGAACCTTTTTGCAAATAAAGTTCACTTAAAACTACAGCCATAGTTCTAACTTGCATTAAAAAGTTGTCTGTAGAAGGTTTTTCAAACTTACATAAGTTTCTGAGCATTGCGAGATAGAAATTTTCGCTGTCATCGCTCCAAAGTTTTTAAATACTACTTACTTCCTTTGTGCTAATTTTCTTTTCTTTGTTTCATCGGTACAATTTTTTTCAATAAATATTACAGTGTTTTCTTCTTCTGGGCTTATTATATTCCTTAGTCATGAAATTTTAAATTAAACTAATGATAGTGTATTAAGAAAAAAAATTGCATTAATTTTGGGGCGTGTTTTCATCTCATTGAAAACAAAAAAATACACCACCAGGATCTTGTCAAAATTTGAGACTTGTTACAAGAAAATGAATATTTAATTATCGCTTTCAAATAATTTATATTCTCTTTTCGCGAAATTATTTTGATGCTTATGTAAGCATATGAAAATACATAACGATGCCAGCCTTAATTCTCAAATGACTAGACTAGCACTTGATGTATACCAAAATAGAGCCTAATGAAGTACTATTAGGCAGTGCATGTCACTTCAACTAAAGCCTACAAACCTGTCAAAGCCCTGCCAGCAAAGTTTGTAAATGAGATGCAGCTACAACAATGGTCATAATGAGTATTCAACGGAAAGCTGCAACTTTAGCTACACAACAGAATATGTATAATGTATTATATGAATGAAGCGAAATACAAGGCATAAACTAATGTGTACTACTGCTGTTTTATAAGTGGTGGTGGTTTAAATAATATTATAAAATAGACGGTCAGGTTTTCAATACTCAGTGAATAATTTTGTCTCATTGTGACTTTTGTTGACTGCTGTGATGCAAACAAAGATGTGAAATTAAACAATCGAGCTGTCGTATTCCATTCTAAGAAATATATATCCAAAAAAGTAAACAAATACTTTAATCAAATCGGGTGCTGCCGGAGGACCAGTGATGCAGCCTAGCTGCATCGTATACTGAGGCAGCACCTTATCACTGCATCAATGGTTTACATTCTTGATGTTTATCATTTGTGTGTTTAATGTTATTTGTGCAGTACATACAGTATTTTTTTTCTTTAATAAATGATCACTGTTTATTCTGATTAGAATACAATAAATTAATATGGATAAATTAATAATAAACCTCAACTTACCACACCCTTCTTTCGTTGCATTTTCTTCGTCATTCTCCTTAACAACAGGCAGTGCCAAAATAGCGTTGTAAAGCTCAAGTTCATGGTAAAACTCGCCGTCCCGCCCTGTTCGTGGCAATCTGATGGAGGGGGATCCGCTCAGCTCCGCTGTGAGACCGTTCAAGTATAATCGCCGAACGCTCATGTTTTACTCGCGAGAGAAGCACGCGTGACACAACGCGTATTGGGTAAAGCCATTTTTAATTTAAAGTGGGATTGGGTTTATGGTAGATTACACTTTCTTTCGTAGAATGCACTTGGTTTTTTACACTTTAGTTCTAAAATGAATGATTAATTGTATTAATATTTAATGATTTATAGTTTACACTTTATTTTGTTAAATATTCAAACAATGACACACATTCGCATTCACACATCGTAAAAAAGATTAAACTAGTTTAAATTGTTTGAATCAGCAAACACACATATTAATTCGAATATTTCAATCACACTCCTAACAGTATTTATAATTACTTATTCATTCACATAACTGACACCTTATTCAATTGCCAAAACAATTCGATTCACTTATAAACAAAACAAAGTTTTGCTTTCACACGAAATTCGGAAACACGGGCACTATCGACAAAGGTTGGGAAGCGACTGCCTGAATGATGTGAAGTGTGTTCGGATAACGGCATACTACGGGCACAGATCATATAATACTACGAGCTGAGATAGTATACTACGGATTACCCGATTTGATTTTACACCCTCGACTGTTTACATTGGTGTCACGTTTTGCTGACCAAAGCTTCTCTTTAAATATTATGGTAAGGTTCCCGTATACCAGATATATTTGAAAGATATTTGTATTTACCTGCTTGGTTCGTAGTAGAGTACAAATCGAAAGTTAAATGCTTACTACAGTGATAGTTATTTTAATAAGTAAAATTAATTACTTAACGTGTATTACGTTTTCTTATCCGTTATACGGTGGATAAACCGTCAATAATCTAATTAAGATCTCATTAAAAAAAATTGTTTACTCATAATTTAAACCAACATAATTATCAAATTCCTAACATTATTTATAAATACTGTAAATGGAATAAAATATGTATGAGTAAGTATACCGATCCAATTGGACACATTCTTCTCAAGACGAGTATACACAGTGTACAGAACAGGGTAGTTAGAGAAAATTGTTTGGATCCTTCCAGATGGCGACCGATCTCTGCTAATCCCATTAGGGACTTAGACACGTAAATATACGTATGCATATGAGTACTTATTATCCAAACCAACAAACGCAGTATGATACAAGGAACGGAAACTCATTGCCTTCATATTATGCAAGCACTACTCTCTGCCAGTACACAATGTAGACACAAACACTTGAAATTTAATTAGCTTGCTCGCCGGATTTATGTTGCTGAAAGTTTGTTGTTCCCGATTTCTGATATACTTTTGTGACCTCAAATTAGTGCGAGTCACGTGTTTCTGGGACATAGAGTGCTAACTAGCTGCCGTTCTTTTTGGTACGCAGTATGAGGTGATTAAGGGACTAGAGGTGGAGGGGATTGCAATATAACATTATTGTTCCATTCGAATGCCATCTAATCCTCAATATGCTTTATATAACATATGCTAAGAGTAGCAAAGAAGATAATATATCTCCCAGGTTCTATTTACCCTAAAGAGGTTAAGGGACGTGAATATATATGTAAGCATTGAAGCAGAAGTTTGCCTGTACTAGTTTTTCGGGTCTTCCAAACTACGTAGTTGCCAAACAGCGAGATTAAAACATCTACGTCGTGACACTAAAAACTTATATATTCACGTCTTTTAATCCTTTCAGATGCAAACAGAACCTCGGAGATATAATATTCTTAATTATTTTATACATTAGTATAAGTTCGTAATGGTATTAATATAGAACATCTGTGACAAGATACTACCCAATCATCCTATATTAACCTATGTATAATCCTATATTGTAGAGTGAAGAATAGAAGATTAAGTTTGACAAGGTTAATGGGCGTGAGTGAAGCAAGAGATATCTGTCAGAATCGTACCAGGTGGCGACGTAGAAGCGTGAATATATGTATGTATAATCCTTTATTGGCCTTTTCACGAGTCGGGAAGAACGACAGCTACTAACCATTCTATTCAAATCCCAACTAGACCAAGACTAAAAAACTAAGCTCTCATAAAACTCCAATTAAGGCTGGTTTTAACGAAAGACTTGATCCGTTTTAGAACATTTTCACATCCCCGGAGGCTACTTTGGCTGCAGAAGTTGCAAAGCTCATTATAGGACGTATTCTTTTTGCTAACGTAACGTGGCTAGTTTCTTATGCTAGGTTGAACTCTGGATTTAAAAAGATCAGGCATTTATATACGCATACTAATATAGCAAGCGACTGCTTTATTTAATTAACACGTGGGTTTGAGGAGGTCATAGAATAATTCATAGCCTGATACTCTTATTATTTATTTGGTGTCTGTTGATATTGAAAAGTTATTATCAATTTTAGCACACGTTCAACATGCTTGTCTCTCTTTATTGGTAGAGTTTATGGATTCATAATTTGTATTATTCTGGTATTCTGGATAGTTTTGACGTCACCTTATTAATATTCTTATTAATATAATATGTTCTCCATTTCTAGTGAATAGCATTAACATGTTCGTTAAATAAAGTTTGATAATTCATAAAAAAATCTTCTTTACATCAAGTTTTAAGCGTATTTACACATCAGTTGTCGCGTATTTACACGTCAAAACGTAGTATTCAACCTTAACAAACACTATTCTAAGTAAACTAGTAACACAACAAACTAAAAGCTTACCTTCCACTCATATAACTGACACAGTAAATGCGTAGGGCTAGCAAACTTGCCAAACTAACAATTTTTAACAGCCATTGTGACTCGGATTAGTTCGTCAATGTGCTCCGAAATAAGGGGAGGTAGTTATTTTGCAGGCAGCGTTTGTTTAAACAGGTGCCCAAAACTATTTCAACATCCCTACCTCAGCACATAACGAGTGAACAAATTAACAGGAAGTCGGAATATGGACTCTTGTTTGTGTTCTGTTTTCCTGCGAAACAGAAGTCACTTTTATAATGAGGATGTTAGGTGATGTGTGTATGTTTGTACACTTTCGTTATAATCAGGATCAGATATTTAAAATAAACATAAAACTGATGCGTATATCATGAATTACGACACTTTTGAAACAGCACATATAATGTATCATACATAATTACGTCAAGAAAGATACATAGAAAGAGTTATAAATACTTTCCTCACGATAAACCCTTTAAATTTCCAATGACTAACTTATAACCATCAATTACGTATATGAAGAAATCTGTTACGCAAAAAATAATGTCTAAATTTAATAACATCGAAACTCATAATTACTGCAATCTTTCTCAACTAAAACGTTCACGATGTGCTCTTTATTTCAAATGAGCAATACACACTCTATAGAACACTACTCCAAACATAAGGGGAAACAAAATCGCGCGACGAGCTGACAGGAAGAAAAATGGAGCTCGCTTATTGGATAGAAACAAATGTTTACATTCTTTCACATGTGCATTTGGCTCATAATATTTCACTTCAGTGTGAGTGTTGTCGAAATGAATCTCACTTGTTCTAAGCTCAATGGAGCATGAGTTTGCAGTTTTTATGGTTTAGGGTGTTAATATTGTTTATAGTACACGTTTACTCACATTTTACGTACTGTAATATAAGAGGTACGACATAATTATTAAATAATTCATTTAGCATAGTTCGTTGGACACCCTATTACAATTATCTACGAGTATAATATAATAATATCTGTAATTATTTTCTGAGTATTAAAAGTCATAACTACCGTCATAGTCATTAACGTTCGTCCATTCCAAGTCTTCTCTTTATTATGGCAGGTGTTGAGACTATTACTGTTTCCAGACATTAACTACTACCTCTTCACAGGTAAAATTGTTCTAGATGATTTCGTTACTTTTTGACTACTATAACAATATATTAATCACGGGAACATTAGACACTTGAGTAACAATTGATTTCACTGCAACTAATCAACACGTAAATATTATGTTATCTCACATTTTGCATATCCCGAAGAGGTAATACTTCATACTTACAGATTCGGTCCTTTTTTAATTCAATCAAATCACGTATCACAAAATGACTCCGTAATTAAAATAATCTATATTTCATCCCGTTTTCATTTGAGAGGAAATGAAAACGATATCTTATCGCTCGTTCCTACTTCCTTTTCAATTTAAATCCGAGCCGAAGCGAACGACGACTTCGCATATAACAACGACTCTAACTAGTTTTTGTAAGGTAATTTTCCAGCTTGTAATACAGGCTGAGAATCCAAAATTAAAGATCCCTATTATTGTAATATTCTTATAGAATTCTTATCTAGAATGGTAACATTTGCATAGCATATTGCAGGTGATTAGTAAAGGCTGTACTTATTGGTGTTACAAGAGCTGGTTATTAGTATTATATCTTATAATTCAAACTCGTATATAACCAGGAATAAAATATTTATTGCTTTTCAACACCATCTATGTGCAGCATAAATAAATTAAATAGAATCTAATGAAGAATCATATTGAAAGACGTAGTACGGAAAAGATTATAATGACATTAAACTAACATATGTAACCGATAAATGTATCAGAATAAATTTTTGTAGAACTACTACGATAATGAAGAGATGACTTTATAACGATAATAGTTAAGACTATGTTATTAAATTATTAGCAGATATAAACATCCGTGATCTTTACTTACCGCTCTGTTCAAAGGATCGTTGTTAAATCTTACTTCAATAGAATAAATATAGACAAACCTCTTCTAGGATTACTGAAATAGATTTCTATGAATCAATTAAGTTTCCAGCTACAGACGTTTTCTAGATAATAGCGGAAATAAAGCGGGAAAGCGATGAGATAGAAAAAGGGTTATTCACATGTTATCGTATTCTCCTCATCTAGATAGATACTTTGATTCCCGATACCCTTTCAATAAATGGGTAATAAATCTTAGTTTCTCCAAGAGGTTATTTTATTCGGGAAGATTGATATGGTTTTCTATCTAAAGTGATTCTACTTTTAGTAATTTATAGGTTCATTTGTTAACTCATTTTTATAGCATTACGAACATATGTAATAATATACATACCAAATACATAAGTTTGAGATCCAAATCAAATGATCTGAGGGAAACATTAAACTTGAAAACATAAGTTTATAAAAATTAAATATCTTCATTGCACGAATAACATAAAAACCATGAAAGTATGTATGTAATATAATATATGTAATATTTATAATGTATGTAATATAATAACGATATATATATATGAAACGAATATAGAGTTTAGAGTACGAGTAGTTACAATCGTAAATATGAAGAAGTTTTTAGATCCTTCATATGCGACTTATGTAAACAAATAAGAAAATTTCAATAAAACTTTCCTCATAACTCTAAGTGCATTTCTCGAAAGACCTTCGATAGGAATCGGATAATTTCAAAGGAGTAACATTTCACACTAGTCATGAAAATTCAAGATTCTATTAAAACTTTTCGGACTGTGCAACTTTTCCTATTAAAGAGTTGGAAAATATTTTTCGAAATTAAGGATTCTTCAACAAGATGAATGCTGATCCCGAGTAACATTAACGTGAATTTTTGACCCATCAATTTTAAATGAAGATTAATGAATGATTGAATGGATCTTGATCAATTTTGTCTATAAGAATTTTAAATTTAGAACGTATAAATTTTATATTATAATTTAAGGTTACCTACATTATATTTATGTTGTGTAACTGAAACTGCAATGAATGTCCATGATTATAAAGTTTGTGTGTAGAATCGATTACCAGTTGAACCAATTTGTTTATTATATATTATGTACGTCCTGAAACTCAAGACTTGAATGTTATTCATGTTTAACATAGTGAATGAAAATACTTACCTAGCTTTTTATATGCAAAGGCGAATTGACTTTAATGGCTAAGAGTAGCATAGCCTGTTTACAAAACACTGACGATGCCTTATTAATAAGACAAAGACATAATGTATCTAAAGATATTAAAGGTGATTTGTAACATTTATCGTATACAACAGGATACACAAGGGGTATAAATAAATATAAATATTTCTCAAACAAAACTATAGATTAATCAATCAATACCAGTAGCATTTAACCTTCACAAATACAATGAAGTAAAATTAGATATTTTGTCAGTTGTTGAAAAAATAAATTATCAGAATTAGGGCTGGATACAGGCAGCTGATTACAATCTTTAACTCCTATACCGCTTGAGCTACATGCCAATGGAAATGAAGTTTAATGAATTTCTAAGTTCATTTTCGTAATAAAAATACATTTACGAAATGCGTCGAATAATACGGTGAGAGAAAACATCGCGAGGAAACCTACCTGTTCCCCGAACAGGTAATAGTGCTTGTAAATGGCGACATGACTTACCACCTGTCACTTTGAGTACTGACTATCTGGTCAACGCGAGGGTTTGAGGTGACCATAGAATTACTACCTTCGCTATTTCGGAGATGGACACCTGAACCTCTGACTACCCCGCAAGGGTTAATGGTCGTGATCGCGTTTGTCTTTTTGTTTCGCGTACATTTATATCATTTTATTCTGTTCCGGATGGCCAGGGACATGGAAAGTTTCAGCATGCTGACGGCAGACCTCCAGTAATGGAGTGCCACTAGAAGAAGAAGAAGATAGTTTTCAGAAAGAGAGTTTTCTATACCAGCAATATAAACATAATACTGTAGGATATAGTGCGTTCATTTTATGAATATGCCTAATGAAACGTGAAACGACCATTTACGCTGCTACAAAATGGAAATTGTAGCGATCCGTATAGTTGACGATGTTAATACTCATTTTCGTTGGTACAGGCTCAACAACTGACGAACCAGTAATGAGTTGGCAAACAATACTGAGCTCCAAATATTAAGCTTATATTTTTTAACAGCAATATAAAGTGTACATATACACATAAACTTTCCAGTCCTTTAATGCAAGTCAGAACATTGGAGACACAATAATAAATATTGGTGTCATTTTTTTAACCCATCGTCCAATATAGATAGATTCCATTTACCCCTAGTTTCTTAGTCACCTTCTACGATAAGGAAGAATGGCAACTATTTCTCATTCTTTTAACGTTCCAAATTATCAAGTGAAATTTCAGTATAATTACAGAAGAAAGAACTACCTTTTCTTTTAATTTTAGGCTAATCATTTATTACTATTCTTTTACGACAATGATGCTACATTGTTAATGTGATAGCACGGCCTGTAGTGAAAAAAATGTTCACAAAGTACAGTAAGAGCGTATTAGCAAAGAAACTTTTCCGTTTATTTCTTAAATGTTATAATAATTTGTTGAACACAAGTTTTGTAATAGTCATAACCAATAACTACGATTACTATTACGAGTATATCATCGTGAATACTACCGATATGTATTTATCATATAAAATAGATCCTCCTTATTTACCTACACTTCAAAATTAAAGGTGCTTCTATTTTTGAAAAAGGAATATGTTACACAAAGTGAAAAGCACTTCAGTATAAAAGACTGGAATTTATATTGGCTTACCTAAAACGAGGTGCACGGGAACAACCCGAATTCCGTTTAAATGAAAATAAAGTTTGTGCATAATAGTGTCACTATAATATGTATATAAAAGAAACATAAATTTAAAGAACAGAGATCTCTGAAATATGTATAAACTAGGTTTTAACTATTGTATAAAAAAAAACAATTTAAAAATCAATAAAAAATAAAAAACGCAGTATAATTATGGTACTACTTCATTAGTAAAAGCACCTATGAGCAGATATTTATTTAATCGGCACATATAATCATTTAATATAAAAAGAAAGAATATACTTTATTCACATACAACAATAAAAAGGATAAGTGTGAAAACGATCTTCCTTAGTATACAATGTACTCGTAGTTAAGCTGCATCACTGGTCGTCCGACCGCAAGCGACACTCCAGTAACTAATATCTAAAAATATTTATTTAAAATACATATCTGCCTTACGCCCCTTTGTTTAAAATAGTCAAATCGAGAATCTTTATTTTGCCGATCGCATCAAAATATGTTCACTTGATGCCCCTCAAGAAGTCATTTATTTTTTTATCTCTAACACCTTAAAACAGCCCAAAGACGTAAAATATCCGACTTGACTCTCCCACAATTTCCTGTAACAAAAGTAGCCGTTGTACTAGTTACGAAGAAAGCTCGCTCCCTTAAGCTCTTCATTAAAAGTCCAAATTGCACGTCACTCTTCATGTAATGGCAGTTCTACTTTAGCCTAAATTTGTATGATAATATTAAAGGTAATATAAAGGTTTCATAGTATTTTTATATCTGTGCCGGCGTTAAATAAAAGGTTGTCACATCAGAATTGTGATAGTGCAGTAGTAGATTTTTTGTTTAATTATATTATAATATTTAGGACACTATTACACCAATTGAACTAGCCCCTAGGTAAGTTCATTTTAGACTCGTGTTAAGGGTACTAGTCAACGTATCTTTACAAATATATACTTATTATATATAGATAAATTCATTAATAGCATAAATATTCAACAACCAGACTAAAAAGCAGGGGAAAAGCGCAATTCTTAACTCTGCCTCCACCGGGAATCGAACCAGAGACCTCACGATTAGCGTTCAGATGCTTAACCAATCGCGCCACGGAGGTCGTCGTCATATACTAACTAGTTCTTGTTTCATAAAGCTAGAAGAGTATGAATATATTGATGGTAATAAAGCGTGATTTAAGGTGACAGGATAAACAAAATGAATATCCTGATCTACATGCATGTTAACTTCTCTGCCGGGATTTATATGTAATGTAGTAAGATATTTACTGGTTAACTATTACTGTAGTAAGTACTGGATTAACGATTCAATATCCACATTCAAAGCAAATTACTTTAAAATGAAAATTTTATAACTAAATGTAGGTACTTTATTCAATCTTCCTTCCTAGAGTATGAATTCAATTTGAAATTGTAGGATTGATAAACTTTGATAACTTTTGGGGTTGATTCGCAATCAATGAGAATGAATATTCAATAAGATTCAATAAATATTAAAACTAGACTAAACTGACTTTGGTCAACTTCAGTTATACATAATAATATATATATATATATATATTTAACATAAAACACGTATACAGATCTAATATGTCATAGATAATATAAAACTTTACTAGACCAAAGAATATTATTACTCCAAGATTTTATTCACACTAACAATAATGAAAGAAATTGTATATTAAAATAATATGTGCTTCTCAACCTTTTTTATTTTGTATGATGACGTGAACAAAACCCAAGCAGGGAATGAGAAAAAGAATATATCCTCTTATTTCCTTTCACCACGTTGACATCTGACTCTGCATACATAGACATCGTTACACACCTATCGAATCATAATATTCATTAGCTAAAAACGTACTGATTTCCAATCGACAGGACTATGATTAATTGTATCCCCATATACTCCAAAAAGCCCATTCTATCATAACATAATCCCGCTTTTGTACGCGAAATGAAAGGCTGATCCACTTTAACAAGTCCGGTTCAATGGACGTGAACGTATACGTGGTCATATAATGATATAGTAACGTGCTTTCAAGCGATTGGTTAATGTAAAACCATATATATATTTAAAGTTTTCTATAGTCTAAATAATTAGGTAACAAAAGATGAAGAACTTTTGAAAAAGAAGGTATCATTTCGTAAGCAAACAATGTATTTGAATATCTCACTCGTTTCATGTTGCCAAAATATTGTAAATTAGCTTTTATATAGCAAGGCTAAATGATGTCAACGTGTACAGCATAAAAAGAACTTGCTGGTTGAAACAGAAGTATAATACTTTTGAAATTGCTCATCCAATCAAGCATGGAAATTGAATTGTAATCCAAGCTCTTGTCGATGTTTCCAATTAGGCTCTGAAAATTGGATTTCTATAAACATATCCACACTACTTACATGTCTCTAAGAATTGATTAATACTAGTTTTAATTAAAATAATGTTCAATTGTACCGTAGGGAAATCTATCCATACCTGAAAATAAGTAGTTAGTATCTGGGAAAGGTTTATATCACTTAAAAAATTTACGCAACTGCAGAATTACCAGAAAAGAATTTACAAATCCATCGCAAACATATGTATGTATACATTAGTAGCATACACATTCGCATTGACTAATTGAAGACACATCTTGGAAACAGAATTTAGTATTGAATGAAACTTCTGACGTTTAACTTTGGTACATAACATTCAGCCAAACGTAAAGTCATACAAAATTAACAGCTGTTTAGGACTCCTGTTTACTACAAATCGTAAGAAAGGATTAAGGGACTAGTCACCTTTTTAAGGTATTAAGTACTAACACTAACAACCCTAACTTAACATTTAAGCCTCCAAGAACAGGCTTAATATGTCAAATGGTACTTTGGCATAACAACTATTTATTCTGTTTCATCACAGGAATTAAAGTACTAAGAGTGTATCGTAAAACTTAACACACTTGAAATAAACGGAAAGTATTTAAAGGACTATTTAATAGTACGGAAGTACACACCAATATGGATAGATTGTGCACCAAAATAATACGTAAGTACTTACAAAATAATACAAGTCCCAACCCAAACTAACCTAACCAAACCTTTGATTTGCGTTTAGCTATATTTTGGTGTACATTTCAGTATTTTTGATGAGCTTTCAATTATTTTCCAAAAAAAACTCATACGTCGCTAAATATAGTAAGTACCTGCCACAAGTGCGGTACTAAAGATAATGACAAAGGTCTTCCCTAAATGAGATGTTACCTCATGACTCGCGTCAACATAAATGAGACCTCTTATTACGAAAGCAATTTATGAAAGAAGTATAATATCAGAATGTTCCTTAATAATCTAGGTTGTATAGAGATGGCTAGATACATATTATACATGCTTCACGACTTGTGTATACAGACTCCCATTGTGGCAGAGTAGTCAGAGCCTTGAGTGCCCACTTCCGAATTTTCAAAGGCATGTTACGTATTAACCACCCATACCCCGCGTTTCACTAGATAGCAGCACCCAACGTGATATGTAGGTTATGAACCATATCGCCGTATACAGGCACTGGCTATTACCTATCACGACGGATAGGTGGGTTTCCTCACGAGGGATAGGAAGTGAAAGTGGATAGTGAAAGTGGTTTGCTAGGATAGGGACAGATAAGTATCTGTGATCTCTGCCCACCCCTCTACAGGGGAATGGACGTGGTGTGTATGTATGTACAGAAATAAATGAATGATTTAAACTGTTATAACCTGCATAGAACAACATTTATTCATACACGTCTTTTAATCCCTTTCAGAGTGTACAGAATCTCGGGAACGTAATTTATATTTCCTTGAGTACTTTTAGTAAGACTATCTGGTTTGACTGCAGTGATACATGAAATTGCGAGACATGTTGCTAGCCCATCTGCCAATAAATTCCATTAAAGCCATCGCTTTATCACCTTATGATATGCCGGGATGAAAGGCAGCTAGTTAAAGTTCCATTTACGTCTCAAATTGGTACTTTATAATAAGATTATATCGTTATATAATATAAGCAAATGTTGTTCCGCGTCAACAAAGACTCATTAAACAGAGTACATAGCTTAAGCCGCAGTTATGCTGTTCATGACTCGACTGCGCTCTTTATGTCACAAGTCAGCCAAACCAGCTATACATAAGCACGGAGGCTTCATTTTATCTTCAATTTACTCAACAGAAAGGCCTTGAGGGTCTACGGAAGGCTGTATCCCTTAAGCCTCTCATTAAAAGGAAATTGCGCGTCACTTTCATATTAATACACAATTTGGCTTCAACAAAGTAAATTAGTTTTTCCTATAAATATCTTTAAGTGATTAGGGAATGATGAATTAGCAATTTGAATTCGGAAAGCGATTAAGACTGCTTACACACTGTTAACGATGTTTCTGTTTTATATATTTAGTTTATAACTACATTCATACACTTTTCTTACGAATAATGAAACATAAAATGTACAAACATATTATACATATCGATTCCATTCTCTCCGATTTCTTTCTATATGTATGGACAGATCCTTAGAAATAAAATATGTACTATGTTACTTTAGGAAAAACTATATGGGCCATGAAGCCACTGATGCAGATGTTGGAGAAAAGGTTGCCAGTCCATCGTCCAATAGATTCTATTGACCCATACTCCCTTAGTCGCCTCTTACGAGATATCAGTAAGAAAGACAGATTAGATATTTATTTACGTTTGAGACCAGCACAGAACTTCGCATGTAAACTAATGATCACTGTTATATCAAACTAAACATTGAAGAACATGTTACAGTAATACATCTTCTCAACATCAATACTAACTAAGTTTATGCATGTTTGTATGCATTTAGCTTTGTGTTGTACCTGACTAAAGTTTATAGTAACATTTATTGATGGTATCTCTCTCGAATGTTGTAAATGTTATTTGAGAGAGTAAGTGTAAATTTGTAAGTAATATTATCTGAGTAGGTAGGTTCCTGTATCTTTTGTATTCTTATTCATTATTTTTATTGCTATTTACATCAATCTGAAATTCACATAATTGTATCATTGAAAATATTGAACCAAAAATCAGAATTGTTACGACAAATATTCTTCCATCAAATTTGCAGATGAACGGCCTTAGAAAATAGTGTTAAAATATTTAAGTATATCTATAGTTACAAATATAAATAGAATGATTATTTCGTTGAGTAATGTGACTATAATATCAATCAAAGCTCGCCCCCACACTTACAAAGAGGTTAAGTGTTACAAATTCCAAATGCTTCTTCACGTTAGAAAATTATAAATAATAACGACCTTTACCTTTGAGGACTTGACAGCACTACGGAGTTAGTAATTCTTTAGAATAAGTAATAATAATCTTTATTTGCTCAAACTGTGGTACACATTGGGGTGTTATAATAGAAATATTATTATAAAACAATAATAAATAAATACTATGCAAAATAACATCAAAGAATGTCAGCCAGGTATTATTATATAAATTGAAATTATTATAAACGAAAATCAAACTATGTAAACATGCAAATCAGTCAATACACTAATTATAAGAAAAATAAATTAGGTCACCATTAAAATGCCGAAATATCACACTTTTGCTAATCCACTAATGCCGTCACACCATTACTGAAGTATACTAGAACTACGATTTTGCTATAACGCATTAGTGAACTTGGCTCAGACAGTCGGCACCTAACATGACAATTATTGTGCCGTGTCACCTTTAACAGGCACTGACTATTATGTCCCTATTACGAAGAACTCACGATGATATCTCTCACTTTACTTTGTAAGTGATTGCGAAAACTAACATTACCATTGAGAAATTCATGAATTAAAATCCAATTTATTGCATCGTGATAAATAATATCGAAAATATTTAGTGAACAATGTCTAGGTATAAACGGGATGAAAATGTAAGCAGTTTGAAAAAATTTAAGTAGCAACTTTTCTGAAACTGCATTTAAAACCTTGGCTTTTAACTCCCGTAAATAACGATTTTATTAAACACCCGACACCGACGCATTAATTACAGGTCGGTTGTTGACTGCCTAATTACCTTAAAATTAAACCTCAAACAATAAAACTCTTGCGTCAGGGACCTTCTAAAATTAACAGCATCAAAATTGTGCTTAGTTTACATCACTGAGTGCCAAAAACACAAGAACCGGAAATTAGTTACAAACTCATTACCAGCGCATCATGATAGTTGCATGCTTAACTTTTAGGATATTTAGCGTAGTTTATTCATACATAGATCCAGGTACATAGTTTGATATTATAACGCTATTTATACAATAGCAGTACTTACCTAAAGGTAGGCTCAAATAATACCAAATGAAATTTGACATTTTCTGAAATATCATTTGATTCTGTATGGGTATATACTCGTATGTACATTATATTCGGACTGCGTGACAAATAGAATAAAAAGGATCTAATTTTGTTTCTTACATAGTTTTTTAATTTAAAAAGATAATAATTTCTAAAATCATTTCCGATGGTAAATTCTTACCCCTACATTGTGATTTCATGCAATCAACTGGAAACTCTTGAGGCGACCTCTGCATTTGAGATCTCCAGGCTGATTGACAATTACTGTACCTAGTAGGTACTACGGTAGGTATCTTTGTATTTGGTTCGTAGTAGGTAGTGATGTTGTACTCATGCAGTACTAGCCTAGATGAGTCAACAATAATGGTTTTCTTCAGGTTGGGACCGATATAAATACGAACACACTGAATTTATCCTGATTCACAGTAAAGGTCTGTCAAAAAATCGCTTACAAGTCAACAATAACAGCCCCAAAAAGAACGACCGCATCAATTAACCCAAAATGCTACCGAAGCAGGCTGCAGAATGAAAGCTAAGAATAACGTCCGAAGTTTGTAATTAAAACGGAACTTTTCCAATAACTTCAATGAAATGTATCTCCCGCAGAGTTACTTATTAACTTTGCTTATAAGAGAGACAGGACCTACCTACTCACAAAATACAGCTGTTATTTTTATTAAGGAAGACTTGAAGATATTTGTTATTAATTATGTTGCAGTTAGCAAATGATTTATAGTGACAAAATAACCACCTGCCTTTTAGGAGAATCGTAAGATTCAAATAAGGGACTAGATATTTGCCTCTTAGTTAATTCTAAGTGATATTAAGAATTCTTACATAATTATCCCCAGTCAATTGAAATAAATAACTCAGGTCAGACCTAAAAATTATGAATGTTCATACCCTCCCGAAATTTTGATCAGACAGAGACATGAGTACTTAGCTGTTTACATAGAGATCCTCCGAGACACTTTTTAGTATGAATTTTGGGTTTGTGTCAATTAGAACATTGGTGACAGTTTGCTAGCCCAACACTCAATAGATTCCCTTTACCGTAGTTCCTTAGTCCCCTCCTAGGATATGCTAACAAGAATGGTAGATAGCTAACATTCTTTTTCGTCCCAGACTAGCATGGGGCTCAAATGTATCATGATTATTATAATATCTTTATTCCAAAACAATGGTAGTTTCTAAATTCAATAATAATAGTAGATATAGAATAAAGATTTCCATATTTGAATTTAGTAAAATTACTTACCTGTATTTCTTTTTCATACATAGAATAAGGCAGTCAATTAAGAATAGTATTAAATTACTTACATGTTACAGGTAATTCTGAAGCGTTCAGGTTTGCTTCTCGCCAGAGGATGTTTAATTAGTAATGATTATAATACCTTTACGGGATAGTTGAGCAATGGCCGTTAACAGTGTTAAGTTAGATTATACATATATAGATAGCTACAGTTTATGTTGATATACAATTCCAATTCCAGAAGAATTA
This sequence comes from Leucoptera coffeella, assembly GCA_030578115.1. NCBI lineage: Eukaryota > Metazoa > Arthropoda > Insecta > Lepidoptera > Lyonetiidae > Leucoptera > Leucoptera coffeella. Next base: position 235,739 of record JAMBLF010000391.1, read on the forward strand.
AACCAGTGTTTCTTACTGTGGATTTCACAAGCAAACTGTTGGCGTGATTATTCCTTGTCATGTATACTCATACAAGAGAAAATATAGAGATGTCATATGTTCATAAATGATTAACTGACACCTACGTACATTATGGAATAGAGCAAATTGGCGTTGAGTAGTAATTAAGACCAAATTAATTTGCACTTAAGATATTCACTGTTTCACTGAAGTTCATTTATCATAGATATTTCTCTAATTAGTTCGATCATAACATTTGAATCTTTAATGATAACATCACAAAGCACATGTTACACTGGTCCTAGTGCCAAGGCCGTAAATATGTGCAAGAGCAACTACTGGTTTTTATTTTAAGTTATTATTCCCAATGAAGGTGAATTATATAATTGTTTTACATTTCGTCTCTTAGCTTACAACACCGCTTAACTCATTTTTACCAACTTTAAAGGAGACGAAAAAAATTGTGCAGTGTTGCGACACCAACCAACGACTTGAGCACTGCCACTATTTTTTTAATTACGACTTCTGATTGGCTGAAATCTATTTCATGAGACAATGGTTCGATGCGCAATGAGCAGCTTCATCCAATGGCATTAAAGTTTAAAAACCGCAAATTTTCAACTTGAGCGGTGTTGTTAGCTAAGAGACGATTTGTATTTGTAAATGAAGAAGTCTTCTAAGGATTGTTATTAATGTCAGAAAATAGAAAGACGTTTTTCCTCAATCAAAGCAAAAGCATGTTACGCTCGCCTCAGTGTTGTAGCTACCTTGGCAGGCACAAGGTACAGAAGTTATTGATGTAATCCCAAAAAGGATATAACCTATGGCAAACTGTCCCATACATATACATAATACATAAAATGTCACTTAATTGCTTACAGAGTGAAAAGAACCACAAAGATACAATTACCTCTCATCTTGATAATATTCTTATAGAACATTAGTGGCAGATAACTTGACCATCGCAAAAAGACCCTATCAACCCCTATTCATTTGGTGTAGGATGTATATATTTTATGGAACAGGAGCATAATTTAGTGTCTAGAAGATATATTTGGTTTTAAAACAATAACTGAGCGGTAAGGACTTATTCTTAGATATAGCTAAGGTGTTTTATGTATAATATAAGCCTTAATTATTGCTATAAAGTTTATGATTTATGGTCCCAAATACTAGTAATAGTTTGTAATTTTATACTGTTGCAAGTATTGACAAATTGTACCATTTACATAGGGAACTAAAACACAGAAATTGATTAAACCAAATTAACTTATATTTACACTCTAAGCATGGTAAGTAATACAACTAAGGAACCTCAGAAACACTTTACTTCGTCTCCTCTTCGGGAAATTTGCTACCATAGAATGGAATCTTCGTTACGAACACCCTCCAGTCGGTCATGTACAGCAAGGCAGTGAATCCGACGCCTCCGAAGGTAGCCAACGATGGCACCATGGCTGTTAGGGCCTCAATATGCTTCTTTCCAACTCTCAGAGACATTTTCTTAATTTAATTCGCTCGGTTACGTAAAATATAACCAATCCTTGGAGAAAAATAACTGATCGACCTTGTGTTAAATTTTTTTTACTAAATTAACTAACGCTTCTGTCAGTCATATTTATAGCACTGAAGAGTCAAGGAAATGTTACGATAAATATGCCATTATTTAGAGTTCGATATGCAAACCGACGTGATGTGTACGTCTACAAATACTATTGTATATTATATTAAAATCCTCCCATACCGCGTTTCTATTGTGTCCGAATCGTAATCAATACAACCTTGCCAACTATTCGTCGGTTCATAAAATCCAAATATGCCTTTGACATGCCTCAATGTGGGTAATTACGTTATTTAAACTATACAAAACTTCAAACCATATGCCAGAACTGCAACGACAAAGTTAATAATTCCCTTTTTACTTTCCTAGCTTGTCTATATTGATAATATAAATACTTTTTAATAATAATAAAAGTACTGTGCTAGGTTGGAGATGAAATAAAACAAACTTGTTACCAACTAACATATTAATTATTTTTATTGTACATTAGAAAAGTGCAAATTATTTACGGGGTTCCTTCTTAGGTGCAATACCTATACATTAAAGATACTAGCAAATCTATAGAACTTTCTCAATAATATAACAACCAAAATATACTAATAACTTTTAGTTTAGACCAAACAATATTTTTGCCATTATGATGGTAGATAATTATTACACATAAATCTAAACAACACTTAACAACCATTAACAACCTAATCGTATTATGAATAAAGGAAAAATTCATAGCAATTCATAAGTTCCTACTAGTAGCTTTCGATATACCTACTTTCATATTCGCTTCTCAAATATTATATTATTTATTAATACATCTTTCTAGTGAACTTCCTGCGTATCAAGGTACTTCATTACTTTCGTTCAGATATAAATTTTAAGGAAAAACATTTACCAATCTCATCATAAGTATGAAATAGTTATTCAGACTGTTTTCAAAGTGGTTCAACTGGTATTACTTAGAAGTTTAGGGTACGAATGAGTGTATGGGTAGCTTCATATTATTATTAAGACCTAGATTACTATATTAAGTAGGTGGTATTCTAAGGAAAAGGGCTATGGGGTTCAATACAACAAAGTGTCTCCGTCGCCGCTGCCAGCTCCATCTTCGTCGTCGTCTGGCAAGTTGTCCAACACCCCATCATCTGTTCCTGAAAATGATTGAAATTCAATTTTTTTTTTGTAGAACATGTAGGCGCTAGTTTATATTTTTGAATTTTTACAGATTTGCAGTTATAGTTTGTTCACTTTTTAAGATAACTATGATGGAGAGCTTCAGAGTGCTATTGGTATCGCTCTTGAAGTAAATATTTATTTGCTTTGTGGTATTGTGGAATGTCATGGAATAATACCAATTCTTAGTTTACTTAGTAATTACTAATATAGCTGTTCTAGATAGTCATAAGTTGTATTAGAACCCAGGACTCTTGCTTAGCTAGCATGAGCCCAAAAGATCAAAATAATAAGACAGGGGGAATCCCATATTGATGCAATGCTTTTGAAAGGAAACAGAAAACAGTTCCTAACGCTCAAATAATTGATCCAAGCTACTTATGAAACTAAAGTGATGGAACATAATAACAAAACAGTCTAAGGGACCATATTAAAACTAAGCATGTTCATCGCATATAATAAAAAGTCAGTTTACACCAACCTGGACATTTAGCACGCCCTTTCACCCTGGAATTAGGTGCCTCTACACCGTGGACGTCCACGCACCAGCATTCCCCGCGGGATTCATCACATTGTCTTGGCAGGAAGCGGCCAGACGCATCACATGAAGGAACATATGTACCTGATGGATAAGAGTACTATAGTATTTGTCTCATCATTAGGAAACCTGCCTTTTTCTAGAAATAGGACTTAGCTAGTATGGTATAGTCTGAACAAAACAGGATGTTCTACCATCTATAAAGTCGATCGTCACTTTACTACACTATCTATTGCGCATACATACATATTATTATCTTCAAGTTTCGCTATACAACAAGAGGATGCAGTTTTAATTTACAACAAATAAAACTTTTAACTATTCTAATTTTAGTTGTAAATATCTCTAAAAATTTCGACCAGTCAGTGACTGAAAACCATGTTTATTGCTATAACATAAAATCTTGCAATTTATTTAAGTGTACACATATGTAATTAGAAATGTGTTATATAGAATAGATACAAAGCAATAAAAAATGTAAACTTTCATTAATAACTATATAATATAACTATATAAAACCGGAAAGTATTTTTTCCCCTTAACAACTTACCGGGTTGTGGCGGATGTGCACGAATGAGGGCAGCGCAGGGTCTGAGGGCGTGTCTCAGGCACCAGCACCAAGCGTCTCTGGTGACGAAGTTCCGAACTGATTTGTTGGATCCTTTCGCGCAACGGGCTAGGAAAGGCCGCAGACAGCGCTCTCTGTCGTCATGGCCTGAAACAAATATGGTTTTAATTGAATTAATCTGATGAAAGTATATGGGACGTTAATATGATATATTATATTTAGTTTTCCACTTTTATGTTTATGAGAAAATAAAAAGTATTAAATTGGTCAAAATAAATTAAATCATGACTCTTTTTTTCTGTCACAAAAATATTTTTATATAACGGATTATAAAATTACCTATTGAATGTCAAAAAATGTTGTTCACAATATTGACTCGAATGTTTAGAATAAAGATCCCAAATACATATATTCTGTTCACTATTCCAATTGAGCAAAAAAGGCCCGTCTTATGAGTTCGAATGTCGTGCTAGAAATTAATAAAGTGAGACTCACGCAAAGCGTACAAGTTTGTCCGAGACAATATGCCATCGCCATCTGTGTCCAAATGGGAGAACATCCAGCGGACCTCTGGCTGACAGCCAACTGGGAAACCTGTAGGCATAAAAGGAATACGTCGATATAGGCTAATATCTTTTTAGACGAACAATAGAGCAGACTCTATTTTTAACTCATGATTTTTAAAAACAAAGGTGATCCAAAATCCTTATTTCATATAACATCAGTACTGGTCTACAATATCGTAAACTGTTAATAATTGACTATCAAGTATCTATCGGTTAAAACGTGCTAAGCAGAGAATTTGTTACATTCAGTTCACATTCGATTCTTTCGTGGAATTTATATATATTTTACACACGCGTCCTCCAACCTCTATCCAACTGGACTTAAGTTTAGCATAACTACTTGATTTTATAGCTGATATTATACAAACTAATTTTGCTTTTATGAAGATGATGAAGACAAAAGCCCATCACTAAAATATACCAACCTTCAGCATCCGGAGCCACAGCACTGGCCTCCTCCATCAGCACCGCAAACCAATCCAGCAACCTATTACCCAGTGCTGTAGCACTACATTTTTGTGTAGCCCTAGTCTTTTCTGGCAACACCTCATTATAGGAAGGTTCAGCTCGTCGCTTGCAGGGACAGAAACCTCGGCATTTAGGAGAGACAGGCGGGTTGGGACGACGAACGCAGTTGTGCAAATCCAAACGACAGAGGGAGGAATAGGTCCTGTTGTCGGTGCCACAGATGAAGTGGCCTCGTGGGGCGTTTCCACAGCCGATGCAGCCGTCACTGCCGTCGTACCAAACGTCGTCATCTGATGGGATGCAACGGCCCCCTGATAGGGTTGGGGCGCATATCTCTCCTCGGCCGCAGTCTATGTCGCAGTGCTCTGTAAGTTAATACGTGGAAATTAATACTTACTCCATACACGTTCATTAAAGATACTATTTTGTGGACTAATAATTTGTCTTTGTTATTTTCGAGATGGATGGATATTGAGACAATATCTAGTCGTTCGTCTATAACTATTAGGGTTGTTTATGAGTTCTATGTTTTGAGTAATGTCAGGTTCACCGCAAATGCTAATTGAATGAAATGCATATTTAACTTACTCCGTCTTCCACTTTTGGATGGTCGATTATTTGATGTCTGAATAGAAGCAGTTTCCTGAAATCAATAGCAAAATATTGTATTTAAAATGACTCATAATATGGCATGGCTAATAAGTAACTGAAAAATTATATAACATCATAATTATTCTTCTGTTAATAAATGTTTTTTACTATTTCTTAAATGAAAAAAAGACTTAATTCTTAAGACTTAAAGACTTAATTCGACGTAGCTCAGTTGTTTGGGGCTTGGCTCTGTATCTCGAGGGTACAGGGTTCAAATCCCGCTTGAGCATGTACCAATGGAAATGAATTTTAATGAATTTCTATGTACATTTTCGTAATAAAAACACATTTACGAAATGCATCGAATTATACGGTGAGGGAAAACATCGTGAGGAACCCTACCTGTTCGTCGAACAGGTAATAGTTAGTGCTTGTAAATGGCGACATGGCTGACCACCTGTCACATTGAGTTACTGACTATTTGGTTAGCACGTGGGTTCGAGGTGTCCATAGAATTACTACCTTCGCACTTGCGGAGATGGACACCTGAACCTCTGACTACCCCGCAAGGGTTAATGGTCGTGAATGCGTTTGTTTTTGAAAAAAAGAACTGCATTTTTAAATCGCATTGTTATTTTGACAGTAGGTAATAAATTTTAATAATTGTAACTGTCTTTTATTTCATTTACTAAATATTACGTGACATTAAACTCAATAAATTATTGTCATTTCACGTGTAATACCTAATTCGATTAGGCCAACACTCATTAGCATTTTATTAGGTTCACCACGAACCACAAGCCTAATTCCCTGGGGACCCCTTGTGCCCATTTTTAGAATTTCATTATCGCTAATCTCTTAGTCATCCCCGCAAACAATTCGCAAGGGTTGCTTTCGTATATCATTGCGACCTACATTTTTATTAAAATAGGGTGTACGCATGCGCATTGAAATGTTTACTAAGACATGCGTCAATATTGCTTAGCCCGCAGCTATTTCTAAGGATATACGCTGCTCAATAGCCTTAAGCTAGATAGGTAACAACATGATCGCATTAGGACATACAGTCATATTGGCAGTATTTACTACCTTGCTTATGTCGTTAAATATCTAGACCTTTCTATGAAACTAAACCTAGCCCTTTAACAAAATTCTAAAGCGAACGCCTTGTTCAAATAATTTTGATGCTATTTGTAAACTAACATATGCAATGTTGTAAGTTTAATATTATTAGTTCTTTTTGTAAGCCCAGCAGTCAGCGGATATTATTTCAATGAATGCCATCTAAGAAGAAGAGCAATGTTTAGATTCAGACAGTGGCTTTCTTTTTATAAAAGTTGTATTAGTAAGAACAGCATGATAATTTCCCATGTGAACAAACTAGCCTTGCAAGGCATTAAAAGCTATTTAATTATTGTTTTCATGATAAATATTTCAAACTTAGGTAAGTACAAATACATAATGAAATACTTTACCGTATTTCATGGCTATACTACATATTGTAGAAGTACTAAGTGGGAAAGTTTGTAGTACAAACAGAATCAAAAGCTTAACTACAGGCATAGCATAACTCTACAAACAACTATGTCAGTCGGTTAGTTAATTATGTTTCGTTTGCTGAACTTACCGTGAGTGAACCTACCTAATTTGCGTAGCAACCTACATTTTAAATTCGTAGCAGGTTAATTAATGTTGTATACTACTTTACTTTCATATGTTTTCCCTTTCCACTTTCTTTCTCTTTTACCTACTTATGTCTTTTTAATGTTATTACTTACCTGAATAGATAATAACAACCTTTCATTGAGAGATGTTTTGACTTTTAACCCTGTATGGAAAATAACTTTATAGGAGCGTAAGCAATGAAAAATTTCCATTACGCCAACGAGAATCTTAAACTCTCAACGTTCCCATTTCACAACGAAACCTCAAAAACACTGATTTAACTACTGACTCTTTGTTGTTCAAAAATAAATCCAAACACGTCTTGTTTTATCTTATATTTAAGTTAATTCAAGCCCAAAGGTAATGGTACTCGTATATATCTAAACATTTATCTTATAGGAAAATGTAGGTACTTAAAACCTATGGACCCATTAAAGCTAACGTTTTTTAAGTAGCTAACCTAGGTTGTATCGATGACTCATACGTTAAATTAGTCATAACCCTAGGCTAGACCTAACCTTGGGTTTCATCCATGTATACCTATAGCTACTGAACTAGACTAAGCAAATATACTAAACATCGATAAACAGAACAACTTACCGTGCTATCAACGAACTCAAAATCATGTTCGTGATGGTGATGCGAAGCTTGACACAGGGTAGCGGCTAGGAGTACAAAAATAGCGCAGGAAATCTTCATTTTGATCAAATAGGACCTATTTTGAATATTACGAACTTGGCAGGTCTATGCGACAAAAATGTCGCAACCTTACTGACATTGCTGGTCGACAATAGTAGTGCGCGCGCATTTGTGTAACTTCAGCTCGTATTTAATGGGGATGTTTGTTGAGGATTAGCTATTGTGGTTCAGAGGACTTTTTGTATGCCCACTTAGATAAATGTCAAAATAATTTGAAATATTACTACATAATTATATGCAAATACTTAAGGATAGTTGCTATAGGTTCGTAGCATTGGGTGTAATACAAACAGAAATAATCCCTTTTGGGTGGAACAGAATCTCCAAGACATATTACCTTATTGGTTGACATATTTTCTTGGTCACCTTTAGCATAAATATTATGGAACATTGGCACATATGTTTTTAGCCCATCGTGCTATAAATTCCATTTATCTCTAATCCCTTAATCGCCTTATACGGTCTGCCGGGAAGAACAGCGGCTATTTATTTTTGCGTTCCAGAATAACGTACCCATTACTTTGAATCAATTATTTTTATAATATTTAACAAATTGTTACCGCAATTCATATAGTTTTTATGTTTCTCATAATTAATGATTCGACGTAGCTCAGTTGTTTGACTATGTATCAGTGGGTACAGGGTTCAAATCCCGTTTGAGCATGTACGAATAGAAATGAAGTTTAATGAATTTCTATGTACATTTTCGTAATAAAAATTCATTTACGTAATGCATCAAATATTACGGTGAGGGTAAAGATCGTTAGGACACCTCCACATGTGCAAAATAATCATAATAAATTCATATATTTTTTTGAATTTCTTCCTTCACGAGAACGCTCTGTGATTTGCTACGCCTCGCGTGAGACGTCACAAGCAAGTAAACATTGTTTATTGTTATGTACTTAGTGTGATTTTATCGTATTCCCATCGTTTCTTGTACTATATTTAAAGGTGTTTAAATCCTCTGTCAGCTAGGATGATAGTGCCCTGTTTCAATTCATCTAAAAATTTGCAGTTTTCTACTACTGTTTACTTGCCTGTGACGTCACGCAGGTCATATGGCGTCCGCCATTACAGAAACAGCGTTTTTAGCGCGAATATTGTAATTTAAATTTTAACTCAATATTTTACGGAAAATACTGCGAAATTTGCAGAAATATACATGTGGTGTATTAGTTATATACCAACGAATAATTTGAAACAATTTTTCAAAATCAGTCAAATAGCCTATTGCGAAGATGAACACCTGAATCTCTGACTACCCCGCAAGGGTTAATGGTTGCGAACGTCTTTTTTTTGTCTATTTCTCATAATGTAGAATATTTCTTAAGCCAGTCAACTAAAGACAATAGAATATCTAAGTTCATTTCGAGAAGCACGAATTACGGTTGTATTTCCGAATAAGCGATATGTATATAGGAATGTTATGCAAAACAATACGTATCACGTATAAAAAACAATAATCACTTAAATTTAATGTGTAATACCATGGAAACGGAGCGTATATTCAATGTAAAATGTCACAAGAAACAATTAGTGCAGTTTGAGAATAGCACTTTATTATTCACCGTTTCTCATACTTGCTAAGTGTCACGAGAACTAATAGGAATTAGCTCAATCACGTTCCGTCTAATTATTTCCGTATTTCGTAAAATCTCCCACTCTTTCTCATAATGTAAAGCAGCTGTTTATATTCTTATAATATTTAAGGGATAGTGTTTAAAGGAACATCAGATAATACAAAAATGCACTCCTAAATACTGAATTGTACGCTTAAATAATACAGTCCAACCCAAACCTTTGCTGTGCGTATAGCTATAATTTAGTGTACATTTCAGTATTTGTACTGCATTTAATTATTTTCCATATTTAAGTATAGGTGTACTATCAATGTAATGCAAATACGATATAATACCTTACCGTACAATTACGTAAATTGTTTTTTTTTTACGTAAATTTTGTTACCGCATTGGCAATTTTCAAAACAACTTTGGAGTCTCTACTTTATAGTTCCCCCGGTTTATTCAAAATCATTGTTGCAATTAAGGAATTGATCATCGGTTCTTAAGTACTAAATTTATCCTGTATCCTGTTTCTATATGCTATTCGCGTTAAGTAAATAGTGACGTCATTATATTCAGAGGTTCAACTGGCCAATGCGACGTTAGTTAATGAGAAAAGAAGTCACATTGACCAATAACAGACAACCCTTATAAAATCTCATTGGTTAATCATGGGGATATGATGTCGTCGACGACGTTAAAAATATAAGGATATGGTACAATAAAACAAATATTGTAAAATAACAACTATTATTTCACAGTAATATCAGTTACCCTTAATAGAAAAAAAAGGAAATAAGTTATTAAATTAGCAGCGCTACGTTTAACGTCTAGGGGTGTTGCAGATATGTCGAGCCTTTTGCTTAGAGGTTAGCAACGAAATGCCATCTGTCCACTGTAACAAAGAAACGAAGAATATTTAAATCCAAACAAATGCGGAATCAATTCCAACTAGGATTGTTTCGGAAAAAGTATATTACGTTCGCACATAGGCTAAATCCAAATTTCATCTGATTCACCGTATTCTTATTAAATATTTACGTACTTTTTTTTTGTTAGCATATAATTTTGTTGTGTTATTTGCCGGTACTGCATCGCATACTTCTATGTGAATACTATGGGAATGTTTGAAATAGAAGAAACGTTATTCACTGCTGCTATGTGTAAACATACATACATAGTATGGAATAATTGTGACAGATTACTAGCACATTGGCTTTAATCCATACTATTATCCATAAGCTTCCTAACAAAGTCCTAGATTAGCACAAACCCACTAAAGAGAACATTTACTAACCATTACAAGGGATGTCTCCCTTAGCCGAAGGGACGGGGGCAGCCGACACTATTCCGGAGGCGGCTTCGCGAGAGATCCTGTGAGCCGAGCCCGCCTTCAACACGTTTGACCTGTTAATAAGAACTTTAATATAATATTACGCTAATAAGTGACCAAAGAGATGTTTTCCTGTCTCCAAGGCCGAAAGGTATTACAGGACGTGAATGTATATAAATCCAAAATTGTACAAAATCGCACTAATAGTAATGGATCATGAATTGTATACTAAGAGGTTTTAGTGAGATTCAATCAATCAGCCTACAGCAGAACATTGCTGGAAATAGACCTCACCAAGGTTACACCATAAAACACGAGTACTCGTGCCTCAATCTACCTTCTTCAAATAATCTATTCACCAGGCAGGGGGTAACCTACACTATGTGCTATGGCCTATTGAGTATTGTATTCAAAATATAGTCATAATATTCGAAGAGGTTATGGTTAATCGTAAAATTGAATAACCAACCTCTGATTACCCCACAAGGGACATAGTAAGTTTTATTTTCAAGATTATTTAAATGATAATTACTTACAAATTGATTTTGCCAGGGTCAATCTTTCCATTCACCAAATCATTCCAGAATTCATGGACCTGAAATTATGATAAATTATTAATTCATAAAATGCATTGAATTGAATACAAGCAGCTTTTTTTAAGCAGCATTTTTCTCGTATGTCGAAATTGTTTTAGTATATTATGCAACAGAAGGGCTAATGTAATAAAAGTGACTTTTATTTTGTGCTGGTTTTCAGGGATTCTGGGTGCGAAATCAAAAGTATATCAGCATAATCAAATAACTACAAAAATCCAGATGTAGAATGTAAAACACCTTCTGGCGTATGGACACAACATAATAAAAAATACACTTAACGACTTGTGTATCCACACTAACTTCTTTATTGTGGCAGGTTAGTCAGAGGCTTGGGTGCCCATTTCCAAACTTTCAAAGGCATGAGCCACTCAAAACCTACGTTTCGCTAGATAGATAACACTCAACGTGATAGGAAGTGCACCATATCACCATTTCCAGGCTTTGGCTTTACCTATCCCGTGGGTATCTGGTGCATAGTTTTTAACAAATATTTAAAATGAAAAACTAATAATTTATTGAATAATTATATAGACTATATGGTCCCTGTGTATATAAAAATATTAGTAAAACAGCAATTACCTCATCCACAATCTTGTAGGCAAAATCTTTGTCCTTAGCTTGGCCATCAAAAGCAAATACATTTGGAGGCTTGCCATCAGGTACTTTGTATAGACGGAACCATTCAACTGTTGCCTTTAAGAAACCTGAAATTTATGAGAGGAATCAATTATAATTATATTACTTAGTATATCATCTAAGCAGGGGCCTTAATCTAATAATATGTTTCAACACAAACGAAGTTCAATATCAGAACAGTAATAGTGTGAAATTGGTAGTGGTCTAGTGGATTAGCAAAAGTGTCAAATTTCACTTTAAAAATGGCTAAATTTGCTTTCTTTCACTAATCCACTACCAACTTCACTCTATTACTGATCTGATATTTGTCTAAAAGTATTAGTGGACTAAGGCCCCTGATACTCCTATGAACAGTGACCAAGAAGGTTGAGTGAGGTTAGAACAATTATACCACTGAATAGGTTATCGTCAATGATTGTAAACGGCGACAATGATTACCCCCTGTCAAATTAGGTACTGACTATCTGGTCAACATGTGGATAGAAACACTAACTAGGCAATTGTGGAGATGGACACAAACATCTGCAATGTATAGTAGTTAGAAAATCATTCTTGATTAAAAGTTTCATAGAATTTATTTATTCATACTAATGAACATAACAAATAATATTGAAATTGTTTACATACCAGGACAGTTGGCTTCCAAATCGGCTACATTATTCAGCTTCTCCGCAAGAGGATCACGCTCATCAATAGCCAGCAACTTCCAATCCGTCTCTCCATCATCCAATAACGCTAGCACACCAATAATCTTCACCCTTATAACTTCTCCTCTTTTCGCCACTCTTCCACCAAGCTCCAACACATCAATGGGATCATTATCACCACCAGCACCGGTATGAGGATCTACATGGTTAGGGTTTTCCCAGGTCTGTGGTAAAGCACCGTAGTTCCACATGTAACCGTGATGGGGGAATACGTTAGCTACGTATCTTAGGGCGTTCTTTTTGATGTCCTGTTTGATTGGGTTCAAAGGTTCGTTTAGGGACATTTCCATTTTGGCATTGGTCCAGCGAGGTATTTCAACGATCATGTTAACTATGCCCTTGTCTTTGTCAGCCCATAAGGGAATGTCGTGAAGTGGGGAGATTGGACCTTGATCATCCTCTGAAATAGTAAGAATTACATTTGTATTATAGCTTCTGCTTGGCTAATATGAACAACAATTGGTTATAAAACTACACAATAGCCATTAAACATTTAAATCACATTTAATATTATCAACTCTGACTACCTAGTAGTATAGACAAAAAGACAAACAAACTCATTCACGATCATTATCCCTTGCGGGGTAGTCAGTGGTTCAGGTGTCAATCTCTGTAATTGCGAAGGTAGTAATTCTTTGGTCACCTCAAACCCACATTACCTAGTATAGGTTAATGGTAAAGGTTTTCTGTATATTTAATATGTACAACATTCACTTCACTTACGCCCTGATAGACTGATGGACAGAGCCTCCAGAGATATGATATATAACCTAGGTGACTTTTAAGTATTTATAACGCATATGTAGTTATATTAAATATCTACATAATACAGTCACTTGTCAAATACAAAATAGATCATTCAAGACCTAATCAAATCTACTTTACACAAAACAGACAGCTTCCACATGTTTTATACTAAGATGAGATGACTTTGCTTAGTCCTTATAATGTTTTCACTAATGAAGTTTTATGTATGACATAAACACTGCAAAAATTAATGTTTAAATCTGTGAATTACAGAAAATATGTTTAGGTGAGTTTTATATTCAGTACATCAAGTTTACAATCTGTTGTTCTTAAATTTGAACCTTACTATGGAATAAGAGGTATGAATGGTGGGGCCTTTATTAACACTTTCGTCGCCATGGTCCAAAAAAGTATATGTGGTGCCGGTCATTTTGACCCACCATGGCGACGAATGTGTTAATAAATGGCATATTATTCTTAGATAAGTATAAACAATAAGTTCTGTTTTCTGATATAAAACCATGTTATTGATCCATTCTCATTTTTTAAATGATGACTAAATAAATCTATTTAGCATTTAGTATCTACATTTGTAATTTTCTTACTGATACAGATCTATGATATTAACAATACCACAAGTCATAATTTGTCTGCAGTACTATAATCCCTAGTGCAATCAATTTGTCAGATAGCACAATAGTAAATCCCCAATAATATATTATCAGAATCTGATTAGGCCATAATTTCTTTGTAGTCACCTATCTATAATTTTGCAGAAGTATTGGCAAATATTTTTATCAGTTGTGTACATTGGCACTTATGTCATTATTATGTGTTGATAAATCAAACTTGACCTTACCATTGAATCATTGATAGCTAGGTATTACATTGGAAACGGAATGATAAGCATATAACAAGGAAATGAAACTAGGAAAACCTTTTTATGTTGTCAACACCATTTAAACTTTGGACTTGAGGTTTAATAACTAACACAGCTGTATATTTAGATGATTATCATAAATGGATACTTTAGAATAAATTTATTACTATTAGTTAACGTTTACATCTTTTCCATTACTAGTTGATGTTTAAGTTATGTTATAGGAATATTTAATATATTCAATGTGTACAATATTCTTATTACCATAAAAAAAGATAAATTGTACAGCTTCTATCTATGCCTAACAGGATTATGGAAATCATTTAAAATTAGTTTAACTATGTTATGAACTCATTGTCAAACAATGACAAAAATCAAATGATTAAGCGGGCAGTACCTATAGTATAAAAGTTATATTACTTCTCATGTATTGCAATAATATACAATTTTATTGTTTTGAATAATCTTAGATCAGAAAACCAATGGAGTGTGTATTTGAACGACTATGTGACATAAATGACAGAGTGCAGACATAAGATAAATAGAATAATACTAAACAAAATTTATTGAGTACTTGTGTCAATTATATCTTTCGCCTAACCTACAAAGCGATTAATAAGGCATGAAAATCTTACAAATTGATCATTAGATAAAACTTGACACGTAAGTAGTTGCGGGTTCAAATCGTGAATTAATTAAGAAATATCTATCGAACTGGTTAGATAAATTAAAGACTTACTTATAAATACCCTGAAGTCCAAAGAGTTTTCAGACCCACGTTCCTCTATTCCAAAGGCACTCATGATTGCTGTAGCTGGAAATTTTGAAGATTTAAATACTGTTCTTTGATTTCTAATACAAACTCTAGCAGTTTTGAATAAGAATTGAGAGCCGCACCGCAAAATACAGCGTGAAACTGACATTTTGAGAAAGTGACAATGACATCTATGACAGACCGCGTCCTCGTAATCAACATGACTGATTCAATGACGTCTGACGTCTAGTGATGTGGTTGCAATAAAATTGAATTGAATATACCAATGATAAGATTATGATTTTCGTTGAGGTAAAATCTGTGGGTAAAATACAGTTTCTTCCTGGTCTATTATTATGGTTATATTAAATTTAATTAATATAACAAATGATAACTTATAATATAATATAATGATGTCATCCGCCGGGCTCTTGCTACCATAAGAGTCCCAGCTGTTCTGGAGCCGGTCGGCATCCCAAGGAAATTAGTTCCTTGGAAGGATGGGAGAGCGTTGGTTTGGGATGCCACCTTCGCCGATACTCTAGCGCCCTCTCATCTTTCAGGCTCGGCTACGCGGGCGGGTGACACCCAGCTTCGGGTGCAAAGGCGTTGAAGCAGCAAAAGTACAGCGGCGTTACTACTGAGTATCACTTTGTACCTTTTGCTGTGGAGACCCTGGACTCGTGGGGTCCGAGAACTAAATCGTTCGTAAAGGAGATCGCTTCCCATTTGGTGGAGGCCAGCGGGGATTCAAGGGCCGGTGCGTATCTTGCCCAGCGCATCAGCATAGCTGTGCAACGGGGAAATGCCACCAACCTTCTTGGGACACTTCCTACCACTGCCAGTGATTTGGCAGATATATTTTATTTGTAAATATATTTAGCTTTAAGATTTTTTTCATAATTATTAGGTTTTTTAATCTTTATTTATTTAGTACTTATGATATTAATTTGATGTATTACTTGATGTAAATAAAATTTTATTCTTATGACTTGTTAAAAAAATCTTTTGATGATGATATGATATGATGATATGATTTAGAGGTAATAGTTATAGATACATATTATACATTCACGTTTATTATTCCCTTTAGGGGTGAACAGAACTTCTAGGACACTATTATATCTCTTAAATCACTCTTAAGTAAGAATAAAAACTGTAGAAAGATTCACAAATACCTATAAATACACGTTCTTTAATTTTTTCTGTATTGACAAAAGTTTGAATATAAAATATCTCCTCGGTTACTTTTAGCAAACCTATCGGGTTTGTAACATCATAATAGAATACTTGTGACAGCCCATCGCTCAATTCATTCTATAAACCTCTAGTATCTTAGTCGCTCCTTACAACATGCTGGGAAGCACGTTATACCTTTTACTTCCCAGTCTAACACTTATTTGTACCAATTAATACATACATGTTACTTTACGTTATATTACTTATCTGGTTAACATATCAATAGAATTTTTATCCTTACAGTATTTATCTAAGCTACGATTTAATACATTTCTTCAGCGAGGACAAGCGACACACAAGCAAACTGTTCTATTCTTCTTCCAAGTATAATAAAAGTTCAATATTGCCGGAAAAATAACTGCATAAGTGATAACGTTTGTTAAAACCTGTATGTTTTGTTATAGTATCTACTTTAAATTAAGTGCTACGCTGGAAGTTTCGCCTCCTCATAAATTACATCTCTAGATTTAAGTCCAGTCTTATACCATTGATGTAAACTCTATGGTTGATTTTTTATGGGTATATCAATTTAACTTCAAGGACAAGAGATCATACTAAAAATAACCACTCATCGTGGTATTTGTTTTCAAAGTATATCCGCTTCATATACATACATTAATAATTAATTATTATAGTGCTTCGATGGTTTAGACATGTTATGCGGATGAATGATAGCAGATTGACAAAAGGAATATATATGAGTGAAGTGGAAGGGCATTTACGTAGGGGCCGGCCCAATAAGGCACATAACAGTCAGTTAGACGCTATATTAAAAAGGGTGACGTTAAGAGTACTTATAGCCGCTGAGTGTATATAAGAAGATGTATGAGTGTCAATTAAGCGAAAGTGGTCTGTCAGGATCGGGACAAATGGGGACCCATGATCTCTGCCTACCTCTCTACAGGGAATCAGGCGTGATGTGTATGTATGTATTAGTAATAATAGAGGAAATGTATAAAAAATATAGTTGCAAAGACACTCTACCGTATAATCAGTCAAACAAATTTCGAACTGCGGTGCAAACAAATTCGTTGAGGCAAAAGATATTGCCAATAAACAGTAATTCAATTTGGGTCTACTAGAGGGCGCATTAAAATGTTATATATCGCTTTAAAACCCTTACAAACGACCTCTTGACCCAGGCAATAAAAGTGGATGAATTGATACTATTTACGAGAGATATACCCGTCAATTGATTTTATTATCGAGATGTAAAGTGACTATACTGTTAATTCTATACTTACTTCGAAAACCAGACTAGAAAAAGATATCATAAATGTACACTTCACAACCGCTAACCCTTTAAGTATATAAATAGTCAAGATTGAAGTGAAATTGATAAGTCGCATTTAAGTTTTTGCCACTCTAACGTTGCATTGGTGTTCTATGTCACCGTATAAAGTATCTAACTATTTCCTATGTGTTATATGTAATCTGAAATATTAAAAACTTTATTTAAATGAATTCCCAACGTTTTATGAAATAATAAATGTTTTGACAGCTCTCTAAGTTTTAAATACAACTATAATCGTGTGGCGTAGTAAAGGATTTTATTTTTAACCAATCGAAATAGGTTTGAACCAAAATAGTTTCCGTAATTATTTTTTCCAAAGTTTTCTGAGCTTATTGAATTGTTTCAACAACAAAAGCAATAAAAGTACTTTTGTACGTCAGTTACATTTTAAAGTAGTGCACAGCCTACAGCTATTTCATTAAGCCACGCAGTAAAAGAGGCCGAAATGTCAAATGCACCATTTCATGACAGTTTTTGTCCAATTAACTGACCCCTAACTGATGGGGACGTCCATTATTCTGGATGGTTATTGCGATAAACATGAGCGCTTTAGTTGCCCGAGCCACAGAACGTTTAACTTGCATACCTACACATCTATATGGCACGAATAGGCAATGTAAAGAGATTAGAAGTTAGGTATCTATAACCGCTAGTTCCGTGCGACCCTGATCAAAAAAGGAACTAACTAGCGTCCGTTGCATATCGTAGGAGGTGACTAATGGAATAGGGTAAATGGGCGATGGTCTATCAACCTGTAACCAATGTTGCATATGACATTACAATCCCAATATTCCTTTCAAAAGGTGACCTGGGAAATATCATCGTTATTCAAAGATTCTCTCTACGTGGAAAGGGAATAAAGGGCGTGAATATATGTGTTTATAATAGTGAAGTAGCGGTGTGTCAAAAAGAATGTCGTCTGCGGAGATCAAAAAAGGTGGTTGTGGGATATTACCATCTACATAATTAAAAGCATATTACAGGTTTTTTAACCGCCAAAAACAGGTAGTGTGAAACTGACATTTTTCTTTTCATTAGTACGAGTATCTCCTCGTTTTAACCTCCATGTTTCCGAATGTAAACCACAATCACTGAGCTACAACTATCCTGTTACTCTTATATTAAATTCCACGGAATGGCCAATGGTTCTGTCCTTTTTACTCCACATATGAATTCATATGTAAACCAATCCGACTGTGAACCTTTGACCAGTGAATAGAAACGAATGAATGAAATAAAAAAGGTCCCGGTGCAATCTTCAGTTTTGTCTATAGGATCAAAAAATAGCGAACCAATGCATCGGGTGAAAATGTCAATAAAACATTGTTCCACGTTGCAGTGAAATCAACCAGAGTACGGTTGAAAAACGAGAAGACAAATTGAATTCGTACTGGATTCGCTAATTGTATGGCGCTGGAAAATATTTTCGTCTTCCCAGAGATGAGTATTCGATATCGCGTTACAGTGTATTAGAGTTTCGTTGTAGATGGATCTATTATAAAGTTACTATTGTATATCCATTCAAGGGGTTCAACTTTGGAGCAACTTTGTCACTCGTACATCCGTACAGAGGTAGTCGTCACAACTAAGTTCTTAGGGTGCTGGAAACCTGCATTTTACCAGAGAGTCAATACCCAACGTTACATTTTCACATACTGACTATTATGTATTACAGATAAACGATGATACACTCAGAATACACTTTTAAAATACGATGTGAGCTAGAATCTCTAGAGTAATCTTGGTGTAAAATTTTACATACATATTATATATACATTTATTCACGCTTAAGTCCTCAACGAGATGCCTGACAAATCTCTTTTACTAAACTCACACCCATTAACCTTCTCTTACAAGCTCTTCCGTTCTTCACTCTGCGTAAAATAGGCTTGAAAAAAATCTTTTCAAAATTAATGTTCGTATATAGACTGACACACATACATTCAAGTCCTTTTGGAGTGCATAGAACTTCGGACATATAGTTTCTCTTAGGTCATTTTTAGTATGAATATTTGGGTTGCGATATTAAGGTAAACAGGTTGCTAGATTCTATGTACCCCTAGTCGTTTAGTCGCTTCCTACGAAATGCCGGGAAGAACAGCAGCAAGTTAGCATTCTTTTACGTCCCAGCTAGCAAGAGGCAACAAACAATTACTAAATATTGTTTTAATAAGGCCTATTTAACTAGAGAATATTAGTGGGCTAATCTACTAGATTAGTCTGTAGGTTTATCTTCGAAACGAGAAAGCTGCAAGTCATACAGTTGAATGCTTTGTCATCCCTTTATGCTGGTATCTGCAGCGTGTTTTGGCAGCGAATCTAGTTCCGTAATTTCCTTCATATTGATGAACGAAATTTCGATAGAATTAAGCTCTTCATGATCACGCTGAATTAGTTTGGGCTGTTGTTTAGGTACTTGGTGAGTTATATTACATACATACATACGCTTCACGACTTGTGTATACACACTCCCTTTTTATTATGGCGGGGTAGTCAGAGAGGTTTGAACGCCCTTTTCCGAAATTTCGAAGGCATGCTAGGTATGGGTCATTCGAAGCCCGCGTATCACTAGATAGACAGAACCCAACGTGATAGGTAGTGAACCGTATCGCCGTATATAGGCACTGACTATTACCTATCCTGAGGGATGGCAGGTTACCTCACGATGTTTCCCCTCACTATTAGCGACTGTAAATTTATAGTTTAGTAGATACATAAGAATCATAGTTACTACATATTTACTGTGACTTTACTCTTACTGAAATGGCATTAAAAGAAAGGTATATGTACTCTGCTACTTAATTATTAAATTTCTTGATAATTTAAACAGAATTAATTTCGTATTTTTCAAATATGCACGAATCTGATGTTAAAATATTACAAAAATATATATAAAAAAATACAACACTAGCCACGTAAATAGGAATAGCTGATAATACTAAACTTATTTTAAATAATGCCAACTAACCTCATTCTAGTAACATATTGCTATTAAATGTGTTTAAACCACTAGCTACATATATATACCATCTGAAGCCAAAATTAGGCTCCCTAAAGGATCCCCAATAAATAACATACCGATGATAAATAAGCCTACCGGACCGTAATACTTGGAAGGGCTTGTTTGTATAGTGACAAATCTGGGCCAAGGTCATATTGGTGCCGTGATAAGTACGAATCGCCAAATACGCCTTACCCATTTGGGTTGTTCTTCAGAGTAAAGATAAGGGTACTCGAGAAGAACAGTTTAGCAGCAACAAACCTCCTTGAAACAGAGTAATGAGAAATGGGTGGGCGTTTATTGTTGATTGAGATTTCGGGTTAAAATTATTAGTAGTAATGTTTATTAATTTAGTAACGAGGTCCGAGATAGTCGGGGATCTAAAACTATGATAATTAGCTGACGTTCTTCCTGACATGTCGTAGGACTAGTTGCAAATGGAATTTCATTGACTACAATAAGAATTATTTGCGCTAATATCTTCGAGAAACCTGCTATTTATTTTTCTATAAAATGAAGCGTTTTATTATTTTGTCTAGTTATAAAACAGAATCGATCTAACCACATCTAACTTTTAAACATTTAATCATTGAGTGTCATTTACATGATACATTCCGGAATACACTAGATCTACCAACTGACTTGTCAACTTGTCTCAACTCCTACTACTGTAATGTTTTACTATTTCTAAGAAAAAATAATGTATTTGATAAGATATAAATGCTCTAATGGTACCCCTTTGTAACAGTCGCTAATGACCGCTGCAGTTGAAGCGACTATAAAAAACAAATGATAAATAAATAAATAGAATCGATCTAATTCACAATACAATTCTCAAATATCTATCACAACATTGCTACAGCAAGTGAATCCGTGGCCAAGCCATGTCATGCTTGTTTTACATTTGCAATTAAATCCGCTGTGAGAGGCGCCGTCGATGGTTATAAAAGGAGAAATTAATTAAGGTCCGCTTCGACCGCACTCCGCGACCACAATGGGGAAACAATTTCATACACGACTTTTAAATGACCCTAATCTTTTCAATGGAGTTTTGGGATTTGGTAATATTACGGATTTTGAACGCGAACAAATATTTGGTACTGTGATTTTACATTTTCGAATGAGGCTTAAGCGTGTTGGTCATGGTAATAAATTGCCTAGAATGCAAAGGTCCTACATTATAAATAGGTCCTTTATTTTAATACGGACGATATACTATTTACTGTTATAAAGGAACTATTAATAATTGCCTAAATAATTGTTAAACACCATTAAAATCATAAGCTTCATCATTTTTGTCTTAAAAACTAAGTATATAATGATATAAAATGTTTCGTCATTTTCTTAGAAATAATGCGGGAAAGTTCTCAGAAGATCGTAGCTATGGTTTCCCTGTCCATACGAAGTTTATCGGAGCCTCCATATTGAATCCAAATAGGAGGAAAGCAATGCTTTTAGAGGACAGGCCAAACAGAGAGCACGCTTACACTTCTTATTGATTCACAATACCATTGAATGCAGAACCACGTTTTAGTTAGGGCGTGCTCTTATGGGGAATAGCATTGGGTTTGACAATAGTTGTGCGGTTTCATATACGAGTATGCTACGTTATTAATTACTTCGTCAGTCTTGCTTTGAAATTGAAAGTAATGATGAAATAAAAATGTTTCACCTTCCAATCAACAATGTAGTTGACGGGAAACTAATGTACTTTATAATTCTGTGTTCAAGTAAATAATCGCAATTAAACCACTAAAACAACTGAAAGAACTATAATTGAGATTAATAATTAAAATAATATCTGAGATAAATAAGCAATTTTTTTATATTAGTCATTTTAATATTATAATGGGCTGTTTCATAGTTACGTATACTCGTTTATAAGTTAAAAAATACTAAATTTAATAAATAAAACCAAAAACAATTTATTCTTTCCTTGCGAGAAATAAGCTCTACATTGAGATATTGCTACCATTTTGCACCTTTTATTCTGAATGGAAATTTCTAGATTTATCGATGGCTATCAGTTCCTTTCATAGGAAATTTAAAACGTATGTACAAAACCAGTCCATAAATCTATTTTATGCTATAAATATTTCCTATTCAGAATCTTTTGTTCCTTTTCAATGAACTATAATAAAACTTTTATAAGGTATTCATATGAAGATTATCTCTTAAACTTTACAGAAGTTATATTCTTACGCAAGCTTTTATACTCAAATGTCCTATTCACTTATTATAAATTATAAAATAAAACTTAGAAGAAAGAATTAGGCAAGTTTTATCACGATATTTCCACCCAACAGATATATACATATAAATGTTATAAAGATACAATTATGTTAGTAAGTAAAAAAATCACTTATCGGAAAAAAATAAGAAAAAAATATGTAGTAGAAAAGTCTTTCGATATTTCGTTCTTCCATTCATCCCGGGGGGAAATGACATATTCGCCCTAAGCAAAGTTGCTAAGGCACTTTTCTCTAAGGGTCCTTTTTGGTAGGACATGTCATGAAAACTGATGTTTGTAGGTCTCTAGGCACGTCACTAGTACCATCAGTCACGCTAGTTATTTTAGTTTTATATTCGAGTAGGCGCTTGCGACCTCTACCGATAGATTACCAAAATATTTGAAAAGGTTTGATATTGCATATTACAGATATACATACATAGATATACATTCACATCTTTTAATTCCTTCCAGGGAGACAAAACTTTGGTGACATGAAAACATCTTCTTGGTCACTTATTAGTATTGTTGTCATGGTGACAGATTGCTAGCCTATTGCCCAATAGAATCCAAATACCCCTAGTCCCTTAGTCGTCTCCTACGACATGCCGGGAAGAAAGTCAGGTAGGTAGACATATTTGACAGATATTGTTGCTTGTTGGATGATGGTTGATATTATAGTGGCTATAAAATTTTAATTAAACACTACAGAACTTAACGCAATATCAATTTATTACTTGATAGAACTTCATTATGACCACACTTGCCAGGAACTAATAAATTAAGTTATGCTTCACAAAAGTTAAACCTTTAAAGGTAGTTACAAGCTAGAGGGACATCCTTAAAATACGCCACGGCTACACGGTTTATAAAAAATAACTAACATTATTATACCAATTTTAAATCTATATAGAAAATAATGCATCGGAAATTCTTAACTATAACAAACATACACAATATTGGGTACTGTTGTAAAATATATTTTTCATAAAAACATAAAATATCTCACTATATCCTAACAGCCTTCAAGTATAAGGCGTTAATAATAAATGTGCTCGAATTAAGAATGCGGCGAGGATTCCACAAATAAAATGTGTTACAGAGAACCCAGTTGCAATAACAAAGCCGAAGCAAATCCTCAAAGCCTCCAAGATAATGCTAGTATTAACTTTGGGGCAATAACGTCTTCCCCTTATTATTATAACTGAAAAGGAGAATGTTTTCACTTTTGCTTTTGCAAACCTCACCATATTTTGCTACTTTGTTCGACGCTGGCAGGCTTAGTGGAGAATTTAATTTAAAGTTTAGAAAAGATTTATAAGAGACAATAATTTGCATGATAATTATTGAGTTCGTTACTTAAGAAATATTTTAGTCAACTGATTTAACAGAAATATGTCATACGAAATAGGCACGGAATAGTGGACATGTGTACACGAAACTCTATGATATGTATAGTGCTAAATTGGTTCGATAATGCTACGAGTATACATATAGGACTATGGTTGCAATGTTCGAGATAAACACTCATATTTCTGAATACCTAGCAAATGTTGCTTTAAATATTATGTATATGCATTACCAAACGCGTCTCTAGATAAAACCTGATTTAATAGCGACTACAACTCATTATTTGCAAAAGTATCAAAGGTATTTATACAGTTATAAATATCAAATAAATTATATGCTATATAACTATATAATACCCTGTAAAATATAAAATACATTTATTGATCCTGACAACTAACTCACTTGCGCTTCATTGACATCCATACACCTTCTTACTCGGCGGTTATCGGTACTTATTATTTTCTATAATTTGACTATGTAACTATCACAAATAAAATAAAGTTACATAATCATAATCATAACTGTAATCGTTATCCGTGGCCTCAAAAACAGTTTTATAATAGTCATAAGTTGTGAAATTTTATGATCTTTTGATAAAGTAGTGATCTATGATACAAAATTCGAAAATGTTTAACAAGATTAGACGATGTGAATTTTTTGTCGTATTTTGTATTATAAATATTGAAAAGTTGGGAAGTAAATTATATAACTTGTAATACTGATGATTGTCTTTAGTTATTCTGAACAAAGTGACTTAAAGTAACAAATAACTTTACTGTTTTAATTCTTTGAATCTGTTAATAGCTGTATAATGCCTTAAATATTTCATTTTTGTTTGTTCGTAACTAAAATCGAATACAAATCCACTAGCATCTTATATACTTTATCAGAAATAAAAGGATTTACTCACCTACCTCTTAATTAACTAATTTCTCAGATCCTGTGTTAGGTATTACAGATTTTCTGTAGGGCGTAGTACTAGTTTTATTGAACTCACACGCTTTCATCCGACGTAATAGCAATACTCATTAGTCCTTTGAAGATTAGGTTATCCGATAAAAGTGGTAAGGTGCCTTTGACGCGGCATTTATGAGCACTTTACGGCTCAATGACGCTATCTTGAGTTTGCAAGACGTGTTGTAATTTCGAGACGTGGTTCATATGAAAATAGAGGGAGATGTTTTTGTGCAGCTTTGCAAATATTCGATTGTAAAGCTACAGAAAATTTGTTTACTATTTCTCTTGTTACTGAATAACTATGAGCTAGCGAGAAATGTTAGTAAGATTAGTTATTTGTACATTATCGTTGAAAAGCAATGATAAAATGGGAGGTCAAAAGCCTGAGATGTCCATATTTCTATAAGATATTACTTGTGATTATTCTAAGTGTTATAAGGTATATTCCTTTTGTCCTACTATCAGTAGTTTATCATAAATGATAGTTTTCATATATGGTATAATATTGAAAAAGAAGCTTATATATTCAATAAATGAACATATCCCGAGGAATGTTTGTTGAACTTCTAAGAAAACGACAAAAGGTAATGCTCAGTAAATAACCATTTCCCAGGTTAATCCGGACGCATTTCGTTTCAACATAGATATGGATTTTGGCAGCGCAGCTCCCCTTGGAATTTATATCATCTCACGAAAACTGTAAGTTAGAAGTGCATTTAAAGTTTAAGTTTTGAAAGCTATAAATTTTATCAGGTCATGGATAACTCCCTGCAGGTAAGAATGCTATTTTGATAGAGATTTCTCTCGTATTTTAGAACAGTCATTTGTTATAGTAGACATACTGTGGTGAGAAGTGAGGTATTAGAAGTACCTCTGAGCATCGATGCAAGACGAAAAAGGAAAATGGGAATCTCAAAATTGGGACTTTTTCTTACCTCCTATAAAGGAACGATCGTAACATGACATGTTTTATTCTTTATTTATAATACGTACAAAAAGATGCAATAAAGACATACATACACATCACGCCTGATTCCCTGTAGAGGGGTAGGCTGAGATCACGGATTCCCATTTGTCCCGATCCTGACAGACCACTTTCGCTTTATTGACATTCATACATCTTCTCGTACACTCTCGGCGGTTATTGGTACACCTAACGTCACCTTTTTTCAATATAGCGTCTATCTGACTGTTGTATGTCTTATTAATAGTTGTCTTGAAATAAATTCATTCCATTATTGTCCCTATGTCCTAATGCCAAAGTCAGAAGTCACCGAAAGGTCTGGTTCAAAGGTCGTAGTCACAAAGTACAATATTTGCAAAACATAAATCGCAGTTACACAAGAAACAACTTAGATTCATTGTCTCTCAGCTGGAACGACGGCGACGTCTCACAAAAACAAACACTCTTTCACACAAAATGAGTTACGATAATTTATTGATATTCTTGTGAAGCTTGTTATATAATAAGATGCTTTGGATAAAAGTATTGTAAGGTTTTACAATGTAGATAATGAGCTAATAAAAAGTATATTTATGCAAACTTAATACCCTCAAAGAAGCTTAAGTCCAATATGATAATTGATACGTACTTTTATTGATGAGTACTTAAATAAATTCATTTATTATTTGATAATATATATTTAAAGTCAAAGCGGAACAATAAGTAATTTTATAAATTTTATTTTCTATACTATCAATGTTCAAAACTTCACACAATCGTTTTTTAGTCCCATTCGTTTCGCCATTTCAACTACGCACAAACCCGCAAACCAATCAAATCCACTTACATGAATATGCAAGTTACCTTCCGACCAATTGAGGAGTCCATGAACTACGTTCCATTCCTAGGCCATAACGAGGGTTGCTATCGGAATCTCGCAGTGCAATCAACAATCTAGCCCATATTGTATTGGCTTGCAATATTGACGTCGCCAAAGCGCTGTTTGGACAAGACTTGGATTCATAGGGAGTTAAATCGAGAGCTAAGAGCGGTTTACAACGATTTGTCTTAGCTGGGAACGGGTGATAGATAAATAATGTTGCAAAGTAATGGAAGAGTTGCCTAGGTTAGACTTTCGTGTTTGAGGTAATGAGTGTGACGTGTAAAGTAAAGTAGATATCTTTTTAAATTGGTTAGGACACAGAAACACGAATCCAAAGCATAGCTAAGAATTATTTAATTAATACTCATATTTTCAAAATTATGAATATAATTATGAAACTCTATATTTATATATAGAATTAATAATGTTGCTCTTTCTGAAAACTACAAAATTATATAAATGTACGCATTTATTGAAATTGTACAACTTTTATTCATAATTATTTAAAATTAATAATGACTAGTTTCTCTCGCCATCTTCTTAACTACACCAACTACAAACCTCAACAAATTTGACCAAGGGGGTTGTAACTTTAATGTTCTGTTGACAGCAGTTGAACATTTACTTAGTAGCAACTTGCCATGAGGCTGTAGTCAGAACAAAGTTCGGTCAGCCTTCCACCACAATGTTTTTCTTGAGGAAACGTGAATATTGAACCGATGTTTATGCTTCTCTTGGGCTCGATGAAAGAGTGTCAACATAAAATAGTGGTGCACTTAGAATCCATTATGATGGGTAAACAATTAATTGAAAAGTATTATTGTAGCGGTCACGATATTCTTTAAAATGTGCAAAGTATTTTTTGTGTACAGCGGCAAAGTTCTCCGTTGATAATTATGACAAACGTACATCAAAATTATTATTCCTTAAGAAGCAGTAAGAGTTTTGTGTCTCCATTTTTGTAATAGTGGATTAGATCGTTTACGTATATACAGATCGAATCTATTTTTCACTAGTCAGCCGACATCCAAAGTGAGAGAAGTCATTTCAAGTAGCTGTGCAGAGGCTCTGAGCATGTGTTTAAATTACTAAAAGGATCATCATAATTATTTCATAACATGATAATTATCTGAGGTATAATCTTAGGAGTAGATTTTTTGTTCCACAACATTTATTGAATATAAACTCCATGTAATGTAGATAAATACACTGTTATTTTAATTGGAATGAACCTTAATTGAATTTGTGTACCGCGCAATCTTCAGCTAGGAAATGGCATACAAAAACAGTTTTCCCTCGCCACTCCGCAGATAAAAACCACTATGGGAAAGTGCTGACCAAAGTTACTCTGTAACAAAACACACAAACATCTCAACTTGCCTTCAAGTAAGTGAGGAAATATTGAGCGGGGTACAGTGGCTAGCATGCTCACACTGCACTGACTGTATCGTGCGTACACAGTTTATTAGAACAATGTATTAAATATTCGAATTTGACGTAGCTCAGTTGTTTCGGGCTTGACTCTGTATCAGAGGGTACAGGGTTCAAATCCTACTTGAGCATGTACCAATGGAAATGAAATTTAATGAATTTCTATTTACATTTTCATAATAAAATATACTATTTACGAAATGTGCCGAATACTACGGTGAGGGAAACCATCCTGAGAAAACATATCTGTTTCTCAAACAGGTAATAGTTAGTGCTTGTAAATGGTGACATAGCATATCACCTGTCACATTGAGTACTGACTATCTGGCCAACAACCTTCGCAATTGCAGAGATGGACACCTGAACCTCTGACTACTCCACAAGGGTTAATGGTCGTGAACGCTTGATGAACGCTATTTGTCTTTTTGTATTAAATACAAGCTTCCAATCTATTAAAAGCCCTAGGTAGAGCCTGGTGTAATTAGACTATAGCGATGGAATAGAAACTACTGATATATTCTAGTCTAGTTTAAACTTTCAATATTATGATTAAAATCTAAGATAATGAATGCTATGTTCTGACTCTATACATGTGAATACTGAGGTTTTTATGAGAGAGAGAAAAATGAGGCTTGACCTTGTACGAATGTGTACTTTAACGTATAAGTACTAAGTACTAAGTCATCTACAACACATAAATCAATTCGAAGCCCCACGTTGTCTCAATCCTTCAGTAGATTACGAAATAACGTCAATATATCACGGAGTCATTAATGTTAGGTAAGACTTAAGCCAGTAGGGTCGTAAAGGTGATAGAGTACAGTGAACTGAATGCCTAGGGCCACTGTGTTGTCTGAAATATACAAGAGAATATTTATATATATATAACAGCAAAATATATTCGAGTTTCTTGTATGACAGTGGAAAATATAATTTAAAATATCAAACAATGACATCTAAGAAAAGAACACAGTAAAATTACTATTGTGTATACACGATCTATATATACGAGTATATTTATAGATAGGATTAAATATGTATTTCTTCTTCCTGTTATAAATTGAGAACGAACTGAAAATGTTGAGCATATATTATTGGTATTGAATATATGAACCTGTAATACGAAGTGTGTTAGTTAAGAAACATATACGAGTAAATCTTTATTACTTAGATTTGTTCAAAACTTGACGTTAATCGGCAGCTACAGCTTTATAGTAAACAATTAGTGATAATGTCCTTTATAAAGCGTACAAACAGTTCTAATATAAACTGACGTGACCCACAAATCCCATTTTGTTTGGTCACTCTTGTTTGATTTCGTTGTCAGAACTCGTGGACCCAATTAGGGTGATTTGCAACTTTATGTGGAGTCAGAATTAACGCGCTCTGCGGGAAAAGCCCAGTTTCTTTGCCGCACGGCCATACATATTTACATCCTGCCGTTTGGCCACTTCCTAATTAACGCGGGGTGAAAATATACCGGGACTTGGTCTCGTACATTTATTCAAGTCTTAGAATTCCTTGCACGGTATCCAATGGTTAAGGAAAACCTTATAGCATGCGTCACACACGAACAAAATGTGCGTCATACCCATTTTACTGTGGATGAGTAAGTAGAGGTAAGATAGATTTGTTGTATTCGATCTGTCGAACCATTTTTCCTTGATAATTGTTAAACTTTTGGGTATGGACAGTTAATTAAAAATTTTGCTGATACGGTTAACGTTATGGCATAAATTTCACTTTCTATTTCTGAATAAAAATTCATAAAATATCGAAGTTCTTGAAAAAATATTACAAAACTTACTTGTTAAATACAAAATATACCTGCAAGTCATTCCTGCTCGTTAAGTTAAAGCATGTATGATTGACAGATAAGTGCTAGATGTTACCCTTTTGGTACCGTTTACGAGCGAGCTGATACTCAATGCTATCTCGCCTTTCTAAGACATGTTACACGGATATTTTGTTCGACATTCAATGGAGCAAAGGCGTATTTGATGTCAATCTTAGACGGAACTGCAATATCGGTTTCAGTTTTCAATAATTCTTGATATGTGATAATTGTCTGGCAAACAAATGACTGCAGTAGGTTAAACTTATACAATCCTTTAGTGAATAAGAATAAAATAATATTTGTTTATATAATGGTGAGGCTGCTTCATTTTAACAACTTTATGTATCTATTTGTGCATCAGTATATTTCAGAAGAACCAAATATACCTACCTTAATATAATTTGGGAAAGCCTAAATCATGTTCATCTCCTAAAACCTATTTGACAATATGCTTGTCTGCAGAAACCCCGGAGTCAGAAAGCGAATCCACGCCATGATATTTGTAACTGTGAAAATATGGATTTTGGCACAGTCTTCGGGTTACCTTGAAAATATGTTTTCATAGAAAAATCTATCAAATGGTAGTGCTTTTCTTTAGCAACGTTATTCAATGTAGAGGTTTTTATAATATATAATGGAATGAAGAAATGCATATAAATTAATAGCACATTAATA
The DNA here is from genome assembly GCA_030578115.1 of Leucoptera coffeella. Classification (NCBI taxonomy): domain Eukaryota; kingdom Metazoa; phylum Arthropoda; class Insecta; order Lepidoptera; family Lyonetiidae; genus Leucoptera; species Leucoptera coffeella. Next base: position 266,620 of record JAMBLF010000391.1, read on the forward strand.
ATTTGACTCATGAGGATTATTGAGTAACACAGGATCTTTTATAGCATTAAGCCTTTAGTAAGCAACTTAAATCTAAGAAATTCAAGAGTAATCTAGCCTATCACAATACTTTTACCAACAATGCTTTAAAAGCCCTTAATCCTAGAAACCTTACCATCAAGTAGGAAATATATTGTGCCGTGCTAGCCAGGAACGTAAAGAGAATGCTAACTAGCTGCCGTTCTTCCCATCATTTCGTAGAAGCCCTCAGGGACTAGAGGTTTCTGTTGGGAGCTGGCCTGTCATCAATCATCCACTATGACGTCACAACTCCAATATTTAGTCTAAAAAGTGACCTAGGGAATACTATTTCTCCGAGATTCTGTCCACCCCCAAAAGTGATTAAAGCACGTGAATGTAAGTAAGAAATATTTATATTGAAATTTTATATTGAATAATTCTCATTGGGCTTCATATAATTTATATCTGTTCTTTAATAGTATCTCTGAACTCTGTCTAATAAAGTAAATAAATACGTAAAATACAAGAGAATAACCTCTATTCGAACACTTAGGGAAGCATATTTATGTTTGTATGTATTGAATGGAAGCATCTGGAGTGCTTGGGAAGTACTTGAGAGATGTGCGTGACAGGCTGTTTACAAATGATTTCATTTCCAAGATCCTTAACCCTTCTGTTGGCCAAAACAATGAAAGGGTACTGTTGAACAATAGCATAGAAATGAAATATTCAGGTTTCAGACGACGACTGTGTTTAGTGCGTGATTATTTTATTCAAGTAAATAAAAAAAAATGGAAATAAAATAAATCCAAAAATAATTAAAAACATTAGTGTAAGTAAAACAAATAATTAGTATGAATAACTATATTATATACGAGATACAGGGTTTTAGATAATTCGGTTCCGAGTAAACATTGTTTACTGTAACTACTAAACAATTAATTAAAAATGTATTATATTATATTTTATTGATTGTATTTTTGAATAGATTTATTTCTATAAAATGTCATACACTATGTACGTAGTAAAGTAACAGTTGCATATGAGCACCGTAACATTTACTTATTTATACCTTCACAAGGACGATTTTTTAAATATCCGACTTTCTATCCACCATGGAAGGTTAGTATGTTGGTATCTCCATTTTCATACAATATTAAGGTTCCAGTCCTTAAATTTGTAGACCAAGCTAAGCTGGTTTTAATAAAACTTGTACTACGCAAAATATGTTTCCTCAGCATCAAATCCTTGTTCGCAACAAACTTGGGAACCACTCTGATGTTTTATTGCCAGTATCGCCTTTGGCATCTCGCTAGATGGTGTTAATTAATAAAATTAGATCGCCCTAATTAACGGAGACGGCGCGTTACGCTGTCCCGCGTTGCGTTGATTTCTTGCTTACGATTGCGGGGATAGAGATGAACAATACTACGGATTTTGCTACGAAAATAAGACGAACATTTGAAGGGGTCTATATTATATTGTAATATTATATTAAGTGTAGTGTCAGGCAAAAATATTGTTTGTAACTTTCAGAAATTTGCGTAACTAACAAATCTAACACAAATACATTATCTTCACTTATATGAAATCAAAATACTCGAGCATACATATAACGTAATAACTCGTACATACATAACACATTCTGTCAATCATAGCACAGCATCCATATCAATGCAGTAGCCAAAATCTGTTGAAAAACTGAGAGGCTATTATCTGGCTCCCATCCCTAGCACCCCCTCCCCCCACCGCGGGCGAAGCGGCAGTCCCCGCCGCGTAGCGGTCGGAGCGGCCGCGCGCGACATGTGCGCTCGGTGATGGGAGCGCTCCTGCATTGGCTGCTCAGCTGGGTGCTGCTCCGGGCAGCATTCGCTGGCAACCCCGACGCCAAGCGGCTGTACGACGACCTGCTCTCCAACTACAACAAGCTGGTGCGGCCCGTCGCCAACACCACCGACGTCCTCCGCGTCTGCATCAAACTCAAGCTGAGCCAGCTCATCGATGTCGTACGTCTTTTATCTTGCACAGAAAAGGTTTTTTGGACGTCACGCGTAACGAGATGTGCCCGCGATTCAGTCAAATGTTGCGAGATTTATGTAATGCGCTCGGTACGTGTCCGGTCGGTCGGTTCACGCTTTCTGCTCTCGCGAAGGGATGACGTCCGAAAAATTAGTTTCTTATCTTTAGTGTGGTTTTAGTTGGAGCCATTTCCGCTCCTTTGTGTGGCGTCGAGATAACAGCATGCTCCGTATTTTGTTACGCAAACAAATGTTGTTTTGTGTGAATCACCCTTAAATGGAGTACGGAATAAAATGAAGAGATCTGAAAGGAAAATCCCGTTCATTCTGTGAATAACTGTATTTTGCTTGTGGTAATTAGCAAGTGTTCCAGGAATCCGCTAAATCAAAGAACCTTGGATTAAAGGTTTCGCCAACTCCAAATATTCTTTTGTGAAATACTTACGTAAAGGTTTCTGTGTAATAATTTCCGGGATTCAAACCGTGATACCCATAGAAAGCATTCTTGTTTCTTTTAGAATCCGTTCTATATCCACAACAATTTTGATTTTTGTTTCTTCCTGCGACGCACATATTAATTTATAGAACGCATTGATTAGCATACTAAATATCTGAGTTCGGTCATTTGAAATGAAGAGGGAGAAAAAAGTTAGATTAAGATTAGTAGGTGAAATTGTCAAAATTATGAATAAGTTTTTTGTTCAAGTATTTGTCATTAGCTTCGTTTATAAAAAATATCGTATGTAATATATGATACAAGGAGAACCCAAACATAATTTATATACGAACAAGCTAAATATATGACTTGTTCTTAAAAACGAAATTAATTCCAACCAACATGACTAAAACAAAAAGTATATAGCTTACTGTGAAGCGTCAAAATATCAGAAAATTTATAACAGATTCTCATGTAGACAATTTATGCAAAACCTCAATAGGATACAATAGAGCCTTCTCTACAATATTCTGCATTCAATAACGGCAGCACATTGATTAGTTGAGCGAAATATCGTAGTAGTATCATGCTACGAAAGCTCTTTTAATATTCTTTTTCATCCGTAGTCCTTCCGTTTCCGTCGTGGTTTCTTTTGGGCGCGATGATTAAATTTCCCATAAATTCGTTTACTGATCCTTTGGGTTTTGTCATTTCGTTTTAAGACCGAAAACCTTTTTAAGAATTGCTACGAATTTTTTTATGAAACACGAGGTATGTGTTAACTGAATGTTATTGAAATTATTTGAAATTATGAGTAATATAAATTGCACGTAAACTATTTTTGATCATACTCGTAAACTCGTTAAACTTTTATTAGATACGAGTAGCAAATACTCGTAGTTTTTATGAATGTCATTATTCGTTATACTACGCTATAAAGTTTTTAATTTCCTCCAATACTGAGCGATGCATAGAGTGAGGAACACAATTGCATACATAAAAGGCTAATAAATACAAGTGGAACTGAAATGATCAACTATATTGATTAATCTCACACTATCTCATGTTATAGGCCATAGTTTCAGCTCTTATTAACAGAAGTGCAGTATATGTAAATACAATTAACTTTCAATGTTATCACGTGTATTATTATTTGAATACCAACATTATGACGCTTGCATTGAACAAAAACTATTCTTACAAAAAGATACAACTACTAATTCCCCTTAAGCTGGGATTCCTATATTTTAAGAAAAAATATAAAATTCAATGAATACTCAATGTTTACGATTCTCCATATGTTCCTATACAAGTATAAGAACAATAGCCCTTTCCCAGGACGTTCCGAACGGCGTAATTCGTCTTGGGTCCGGGTCCAGCGGGTGCTCTGGTGACCCAGATGCAGGGACGTGTCAGCCCGCGGTTGCAGCACTCGGAATTTAAATAGACTTAGAACACCGACCTACTTGGACGGTGAACGCTCAGTTTCGGCAAGTCCAAGTGACAATAAGTTGTGTTGGCGCTAATGAGAAGTCGAAGTTTTGCTTGGATGGTACTTTTGAGATGTTAGGTGATGAGATTGAAGTGTTTTTATTTTACTTTGAATGAATTTTATTGTAAATGTTAAGTAATAAATATCAAGGCTTAGTTGGCAATAGTTTGTCGTTCAATCTTTATTAAATTTAAATCGGGCATATACGAGTATGTATAACAGAATATGAAGTCTAAACACGATTGAAATTTTGGTTTAACAACGTAATACTTTTACTAAGGGCAGGAAGTGTAGTCTTGCAGATGACTTGACAAAAATATAAAAAGGGGTTAAAATTTTGAGGAAATTCATAAATATATGTTGTTGAAAATGAAAATGTGAATAGCAAGTTGGTCCTGAAATACGAGTATGTTGTTTGTATACTAATATCTAAATGATTATCTTAAATGTCGAATAAATTAATGACCCTAAACAAGATTTTAAATAATATGGTTAAATTTCATATTAATTGAAACACTATTTAATTATGTGCTTATTTAATGAATTAAACAAAAGAATTGGGTAACTAATTTAAAAAATTAAATTCATTATTAAATAAAAAGAAATTATCATCATAAATTCATAAATATGAAAAGTGTTATTCGTATCTCGTGTTTTCAGAAGCCTTCATCTCTATACAAATAAGCCATCTATTATAGTTTATGAACTATAATATGAAATGAATGATGATGCGTATGAATTTGAACAGCAGACTCATTGTTCTCGTATCGTTTGAATACAAATGGCTTCGATGTATCTAAGGGTTGATCAACCTCACATTGAAAGAGCGTATTGCAGTTATCATTGTGTAAATAGGAATCATAATTATTTAACACATAAAAGGAACAAAATGTCATTTCAACTATTATATTCAAATATTTAAACCAGAATACTTTTGATATTCGTTTGATACTTGTAAATTAATTTCCTTCAGTTTAGGTTTTAAAAAGGGTATCCACCTCAGTTGATTATCAGTTGCTTAGGCGTATAGATGTTTCTATCGGATGATGCTTTTAACGTTCTCGTTATGGTTACTTAGTGCCCTTAATATTTCTGTTTTCTGCTTGCTTTATCTTATTATTACGCTTGCTTTATGCTTTATCTTTTTACCTTGAATGCTTATCGGGATTGACAGAACATTGGAAACAGAAACATCGACGGTCAAGTTTCGCATCACTTTCGGTGTCGTGTAGGCTACAGACCATTGATGATAAATTGCTAGCTCATCGTCCAACGTCGTTGATATCTAGGCACTTAGTAGTCTCTATTTACGTCCCAACTAGCACGAAATAGTCTCGTCTTCATTTGGCAGACTATTTCAATAGTCTAGATAGGTAATGATTCTGCTATCAGCACCCACACTAGGTACTAATATGCTGTGTGTATACATAGGTCTTTTCAGCTCCCACGGGTGTCATTTTAAAGTAATAATCTAGGCAATAAGCATCTAAATGTGAATTTTATCGTCTAGCTGCATCTTAACTGTATGGTGTAGATAAATAATAAACATACATACATACACATCACGCCTGATTCCCTGTAGAGAGGTAGGCAGAGATCACGGAACCCCAGTTATCCCGATCCTGACAGACCACTTTCGCTTCATTGACACTCATACATCTTCTCATACATACTCGGAGGTTGTAGATACTCTTCACGTCACGCTTTTTAAAATAAAATTAAATGTAATACCGTTTGTTTACGTCGACAATAAAATACACATTGTTTAACGTAAATGAAAAAGGCCAAAATATAGCAAAAAATATTTTTGTTTGTGCATCCAATTGCCACTGTAAACCAGTTCAGCCTCATCATATGTTAGGTTAATATTAAGTTTCTGTAAAAAAAAACCCCGTTCCCACCTTCGACGTTAATCACTAGATTTTATTTATGTATTCATTAAACATGATCCTAGCTTAGGAATATATGCTAATAAAGGCAGATGAGGCTAGTCACGCCTTTTGATAGACTGGTGGTTGATGCGTTAAGCGTCCTGTATATATTATGATAGGTTAAGATTCTATGTTAATGGAATATGTTATCATATGTAATCAACTACATATGACATACCTGTGTAGTCTATGTGTATGTAAGTAAAGAACTCGTGGGATTGATTATTTCTCTCTGTATTTGCGAAATTAGATTTATTGGTTCATTATTTTAGTCATATCTCTGTGGATAGTCTATAGATGTTTTTTCTTATACTAAATATTTTTTAAATTGTGTACCCATAATTTGAACTGTTATTACTACTTACTTATGTATATATTTCAATATTATTAGTATTCAGTATCACTCAATCGTCTATAGCAAGCGGCAAATGTACGCAGATGTACACTTTCAATGAGAAACATTTCACCAATATTGACAAAGCCGGGTATCTACTGATCCAAAGACATACGCGTATCCATGAATCATGTATCTACGAGGCCCTAATTCGAAATTAATCTTCATGCGACAGTGAGGCTTCCGCATAACATCCCCTCATGAGGGTTGAAAGGCGACCACGCCCGCGACATAGCTTTCGGAATTGAGAATGTTAACTCGTGCGCGACAAAACGCCACATCAGCAATGTGTTTTATTGAAAAGTTAACGTCAACTGAAAGCGAGTTCGTTACTTCTGTCGCCGCCCAGTCTGGTGACTCGCTAGACGATATTACCTTTCTACTTCAACGTTCTACGGACGGTTTTATGAAGCCTTTATAAGAATATCTTGATAGCATGGGAAAATGCAGGATAATAAAATTTTGAAGTTCCGGTGGGTAATAGAATTGCAAATATTACCATATAACGCATTTTTAATTTTCAACGTCTTTGATACACAATACTAGGTATACTTTTAAAGTATGATTTGTTCTGGGTGCAGGCAATAAGTGTTGTTAAGAAGTATATACTCTTACGCTAATTTATCGAGATTGTGGCAGTTAAAGTGAAAGCAAACTAAATTCAAGGGTAAACATAAAGCTTAGACTATTTACGGCTTATACTAAAGACATCGAAAATAAACAATCGTGATATAATATGTAATTACAACCACAAAAATAATAATTAGGTACTAACTCATAGTTATAGTGGGTACACATATTGTATATGTTCTATAAAATTGCAACTACAATTATCTACAATGTTCTATTATATCTGCCAGGGTGGCCAGCGTTCATTGTTTCTATAAATATTTCAAAAAGTTAGTCTAAGAACAACTTTGCTTGTCGTTCCTTCTCCGTCGATTAAGATTGAGTGTAGTTATTTTCAATTCAACGATTGACTGAAGCTAAAAAAGCTCCAATAAATTGATGAAACGGAAGTACTAACTCATAGTTATAGTGGGTACACATATTGTATATGTTCTATAAAATTGCAACTACAATTATCTACAATGTTCTATTATATCTGCCAGGGTGGCCAGCGTTCATTGTTTCTATAAATATTTCAAAAAGTTAGTCTAAGAACAACTTTGCTTGTCGTTCCTTCTCCGTCGATTAAGATTGAGTGTAGTTATTTTCAATTCAACGATTGACTGAAGCTAAAAAAGCTCCAATAAATTGATGAAACGGAAATAGCATCGGTTTTCAGCTTTAGTAGAGTCGTGCTCATAGCTTGAATCGTACTAAAAGACGTCGATCATTCCCGAACGAACATATAAAACTCTACTATACAATGAAAAAGAAAGAAAGAAAATGCTTTATTCTCTGCATATAAATATTGAAATGAAATGCTTTTTATTCAACATAAGGATCATAAAATCACTTATTGAAAGTAAAAACATAATCATTTTCACATGAAAAATTGTCATTAAAATTACGTAATCCTAAATAAAATTTATGATACTATTGCCGTTAATTTCGATTAAATTACACATTAAAATAAAATGGTAACCTTGACGCAGTGAAAAGGTGATACATAGCACTGACGTTTGAATTTCGTTATGATTAATTAAGTTAACTTAGTCCTTATCCCTCTACTACTAAATCATGAACCGAAATGTTTCAAATTAATATCAAGCTTAATTAATAGCAAATCAATAATTATTACATAGATTGCACTTAGCCACAGACCTTTACCATAACAATACGTCACAGTGAGAATGCATCAATAGGCGATCGCTTTCAGAACAGATGTATCAACAACAAAAGAACAATATATAACAGGAATCACATCATAAAGTCTCCGGCATAACAGTTGGCACACTGACAGGCCAATATAAACTGGGAAATCAATAGTTCCATTTATGTCACAACATCATATCAGAAGGCGGCGCAAACGTGTATTCATATTTTATCCGCGACACTTTTAGGAGAATTCTAATGAAATTAAATAAATAGGAGGCCGTGAAAGGCAACTGAGGAAGTATTTAATTTTTTAAGGCATGTTTTGGCATTCATCTTATATAGGATTTTGTATAAAATTTAGTTTATAATGTTATGAATTCAAAAATATAGAGTGTACGTGTTTGATGACTTTAGTGGTAAAAACTTTGAATGCTACAGAAACATTTTACATCTGCCCTGTTTGCGAAAACGGTATAGCATTAATGTTTGAGTCCTTTTGTAAACTGGTGCAAACAAATTGATTTTACTCATACGATTGTTAGGTAATATAATAAGCCTACGAACCTATTCACCCCTACAGTACGCAGTTACTGCGGTTCATTGCGTTCCAATGAATTGAGCATAATTGTTTCGTGGAATGGAAAAATAATAGTATGTTAATCGATAATTCGTTTTCAATGATCATTACTTTTTGAACTTATGAAAAATAATTTTAGTTTTGGTATCTGGTAATCCGCAATTTGCTACAAACATGACTTCAATGGAAAGTAATAGAGGTTTAAAACTTGGAGTAGCTAAAATATTACATACAAGAACCAACAGAATCTGTATTAAATACAAATACCATCTTAAATATCACATCTCTGCTCTGGGCAAAACATCGATACAATATTTTCCAGAACATTTAGTATTACTATTTGACATGATTAAAATTAACATGATTAAACCTCCATCTAGGAAAAAGTTAATATAAGATTGATTACTCCTCATATGCTACTATTTCCTTAATACTAAATATGTACAAATTAAAACATAAAAATACACTTAAATCTAACTAATATTGATTGAACTAATATGAATTGTATTTAAAAAAAGGTTAATGTTATATGATTTATTGTACTTAAAGACCAATTAATAACCCATCACCCTAGCTATAGCTATAGCACTAAGCTAAAGTTCAAATATTTAAAACTCAAACCGATGTAAATACGAATGAAAACCATCCACATGGCCGAATCTAAGTATAACCGATTAAAATAAAATTTTATGTAACATCAAGTTTTACGAGTTACGCGAACATTTTATTCGACTGAAGCCGAACGCATTTGGTTATCAATGCACTGCTTGTAAATGCAAACCAAATTTATCGAGCGAAAAATTATATGCAATGTAACTACATCCTGCTCTACTCCCGTTTTGACGTGGAATATTTGGATCTATAGGTATTATGCCCAGTGTGTATAAGGAGGTGTATTATGGCAATGCAGAGAAAATAGTTTGTCAGGATCGAGACAAATGGGTTTTTTGATCTCTGCCTACCCCTCTGTATGGAAATGGGTGTGATCTGTATGTATGGGTATCCGACGTATTTCAAATCTAAGTGTAATATTGATCAAATATAAGTATATACTCATTCTATAGAAGTCAATCTCTCAATTTATATTATTTTGTCACCTCTTAATAGTATATGTAAAAGATGACTCATGTGATGTAATATCTCTAAGATTATTCTTATTTCAAAAGTAAAATAAAGACGCCATTACTTATATGTATGTATGGATAACCAACTTAAAACTTAGTGAAATAATTACTAGCAATATCCATCGCAGACCATAATTAATTTAATAATGTGTGAAAATACACAGTTCAGTGACGACGGTTCATTCATTATAATATCAATTTTCAGCACACATGTAAATATTGCTCGAATTTAATTTAGCAGCTCTATTCATATGTGAAGCATTTCAAACTATCGCGAGATTAAAAACTAACAACAAAAGATTGAAAGAGCTCGAAAACAAAAACTTTATTCATAATTTGTCACGTTCCATGAACTGGGCTTGGGTGAAAATATCACGTAGGTTTTAACTGTTATTGTGAATTCTGGATATATTTAAAAATACTAGCAATTGGATCTATTAAGGAATTCTACAGTTACAAATAGTATCATTTAGTTATATAATGAGCATATGTACTTGCCTACTCTTAAATAAGGTTATAAGCGTCAATTTAAAATCGCCATTACCCACTTTTAATATAAATAGCATTAGACACGATTTGTTTAAATAATAGAATTTAATAATTATTACATTCCAATATTCAAAACGTTTGACATAATTTGCTAGTCATTCTCAATTTAGATCGTATTAGCAAACTGCGTTAATTTAGTTTCACAGAGTATTAATATATTATTTAGAGGCAGAAACATTAAACAGTTCACATTTAACTAACATTTCTCTTTAATTGAAAACACATTGTTCAAAGCTTAGATGTTATTTTAAATAAGAAGCACTTCACGGAAGCCTCCCTGTGACACCACACTAAGCTTATACAGGGGTTATTATTTCTGAAACGTGTTCCGCAGGTTTCTAGACGAGGAACATTGTTTTTAGCGACGTGTTTTTGTGGAATTTTCTGTTTTGTCAATAGACTGGAGATTTGTGCCATTTCTAAGTGGATTTCACAATCCTTCATGGATTTAAAAGCTTAGTTTTTTGTGAACTAAACAGGTTTTGCCAGATTTTTTTAGAAGTCCTGAAAACGAAATAAGTGCTTTCTTTATAATATTCTAATTAATGACACTGTAGCCCTTTTTTCCAGATATTTATTATAGTAACCAAATTTTAACATTATAATTTAGCTTAACCAAAGCTACAACCCTTCAATTATTATTGCTCTTTGACTAGTATTAAAGCTCCACAATATTTATCAATGCATTTTGACATAAACGCTCGAAATAAATCAATCAACAACATGCCAAAAATGTAGCTTTCTAGCAATCGAAAGCCTGTATATAAAATTGACTGTACAGTCAACGTCCAAAGTGCAGTCCCAGTAACTTTTTATAAGGTTTACGTTAATAAGAACAAAAAACAATATTTTTCGAACGTATAGTGGCCAAGACAATGCATAGTGGTGCCAGTTTTAAAATGTAAAATATTGTCTTTTGTTCATATAAACTTAACCTTATAAAAAGTTACTGGGACTGCTCTTTAGCGCTGACTGTACATCGCAGTCAAAACATATCTATACATAGTTTCGATGTACAACGATAACAATGGGAAGTTTGTTGAAATTTTAGTTTGTTTCGAACAAGCAACTTCCATTTGGCGATGGACTTGTCTATTATGCCCGATGCGTCACCGACACGAACTTTGTTTTCAGTTCCGCTAACCTAAGTGAAAGGTTGGGTAAGGATTATGTTGTGCGTATAATTTTCATAAGCTAACGTTTGCCTGTTTATAAGGTTACCTTATATACTTTGAATTCGTTATATATAATAATATTTGGACATTATTACACCAATTGAACTAGCACCTTGGTAAATGCATTTAAGACTTGTGTTAAGGGTACTAGTCAACGTATATTTAAGAAATATATACATATTATACATATATACATACATAGCATATATAATCAATGACCAGACCGGAAAGCAGTAGAAAAGCGTAGTTCTTAACTCTGCCTCTACCGGGAATCGAACCCAGGACCTCACGATTAGCGTTCAGGCAGCTAACCGATCGCGCCACGGAGGTCGTAATATGACCTACGCTTTCATGACCATTAACCCTTGTGAGGTAGAAGGAGGTTCGGATGTCCATCTCTGCAATTGCGAGATGGACGTTCTATGTCATGTGTATGAGGAGGTATTTGAATATCAATGAATCGATAGAGACAAATGAGCTTTCAAGTTCTCTGCTTACCGTTTCCTCTTCTGTAAGAAAACGGTTGTAATGAGTACGTATGTCATATGACCACCGTAATATAATATTACTTTATATAACTTAAATCCGTAATGTGACCTACGTTTTCATAACCATTAACCCTTGTAGGGTTCTGGTGTTTTTGTAGTTGTGAATGTAAGAGGATGATGTGTAAGAATGTTAATCAAGCGAAAGTGGTTCGTCGGGTATGAAACAAATATTCATTCTTGATCCTGCGTCTCTGTAGAGAAACGATAGCGATATGTATATATGGCATTATATGACCACCATGATATAGCATTTGTAATATATACGAATACTATCGCTCTCCAATTTTAAAACTATATTTATGGTTGATAGCTAGAAGCATTGAATAGAAGTTATACGAGTAAGTAAATGCACGTGTGGCGGGCATTGTGCTAAAGATATCTGTGAAGAATTTTATGTCTCTGAGTTTCTACCTCTTGAAGTATAAAAGTTTTTAATGTTTGGTTCAATCCTGGTCGCTCCTTTACAGTTTATGGATTATAAACTGAACGTGAGTACGTAAATTTCATTATGCTCGAACATTAATAAGGAAACTTATAGTGCTAGTAATAAATAATACTTATTGGTACACTAAATTAACAATACACATGTGGCGTGTGATTAAAATTTTACCAAATACTTACTTTTCATAATTACGTACGTAATTATGTACGTTGCGACTGTAAAACATTTAAGGGTAGCTAGAAAAGTTATTTAAACTGAGTTAATATGTTATTAATTACAAGATCATTATTTTTAATTACAAGAACACATGTAGGTAACGAGCATCATAATATCATAACGGACGAATTTTACATATAACGAGTATTTTTATATGAATGTATATTCCCGCATTATATATATAATAATGGATAATGAAATTGCGGCTTAACGTCATTTATTTTTATAGTTTATAAATATTATTTTTGCGACATATTCCTACGAGTTACTATAAGAGTGTTGTTAGAACATTCCTTATTAATTAATCATTAAAAGTCACGATTGCAACTCACATACATTAATCGTATTAATCTAAATACTTATATTAACATTTTCATCTTTAATACCTTTTGAAAGCATATATAAACAGTAGCTAAGTCTGCACCAGTTTGACGCGGCCTCAATTGAAGAAGACTTATGATTGACAAAGGTTCTCAAGTCATTACAAAAGCACTTTTAAAACGTCGAAGCTGAGATAAGATGAAAGGTGATTTGAATTCTTTGTTGGGTACAGATGTTTAGTCAGAAGCCTATTTGTACTATATACATAAAGGATTACTTTTATGTATCGTCTAAATTTAGATAGATTCTGAGGAAATTAAAGCTAATAAAACGTATTTCTAGTGTCCGTGGCGTGATTAAGTTGTTAATGAGAAGTAGACATTCATAATAATAATATATTATATACAAAAATAAGCTGAATGTACTCCTTTATCCTATTGATAACTCTTTTTACATGCTGTGTAGAAAGAATATTGATATCAAATCTCCGAAATTGTAAGAACAACTCGCTAAAAGAAAAGCATAATGTTCCTTGAATATCATTTAAATAATCGTTCCTTCTTAGGCAAAGAAACATCTTAGCAGCGAAATATATTTGAACCCGGTTTCCATTCGAACAAAATTCCCAAGTAATAACTCATCACAAAAATCACTAGAGTGACTCAGCATATTGCGGGATATTATAATCCCCACAGGATGACGTCACAAGATCCATTGATCAAGCATCATGATATTGTCTTCCGGGATGTAATCTCCAGCTCACGCCATGGTGAACAGCAGTGACATTGATTGAAAAGAGAGAGATTGAGAGCTGTAAAACATTTCGGCTTGTTCAAGCCTTAATTAACTGTCTCTTTTAATTGAGGCTTTTGCTTTTATGCTAAGCCCTAGATTTAGGTTTCGTCTTTGGTGTGGTGGGTGTAAATTTTTGGTGTAACGGTTTCATTGTTGTTGTCAGTTTTTATGTCATTACTATATGTAAATTGGAAGGTAGATAGATTATTGCATAAAGTATATTGAAATTATATGCAGACAAATGTAATTTCATTATTTAAAGCACCTAAAGCAGTATAACATATATTGCGTATGAACCAAGTTTTTTTTAAAAACACTTAAGTCAATAACTGTAAATAGAGATTTACTATCTTATTTTCTATTGAAAATAATATCATGTTAAAGCTTAACTTTATAAGATGCTTTTGATACTTAAACCAAAAACCACCAAAATAACTCAAAGCTATTTCCGTTCAAGAAAGGCTTTGGAGCAGATACATATTTTTAGAAACACGCTTAGCCACATTTTGCGAGATCCACATGACTGAAGCCTTTATCTGAAAAAGCTTTCACGATTTCGTAAGTCAGAGCTTGTTTCGTGGTAGGTACCCTTTGAAGCGGCCAAGATGAAATGCCTCCGCTTCCTACGTTCGTTTAAACGAACAAATGGCCCAGTTAAAGCGTCGAATAAAAAACGAACTAGGGTCTGCTAATACACCGTCATGAAGTTTTCGTATGAATTGTCTTTTATGAATAGGGTTGATAGTTGTTGCAACTAAATTGCGATAAACATTATTATGTCTTTCTAAACAGAACTAAATAAATTTGCTTATGATTTATAATAAAGCATCGTTTAGATATAGTTGGCTTAGTTGGAAGTTGTTTTTAATAGCATCTTTAGTGGAGGAAGATTGATTCAAAAATAGTCGTAGAACTGAATTTGTTTAAATTTCGAAACCAAGCTACACTAAGGATTAAATAAAGTAATATAATAATGACTTAGCTCTGTATATATACCAGATATTGATTAGTTATCCAAACCTCTTGTTATTCCACTAACTGCTAACACATTGTATCCTAACTATCACAAGCTGTTCTGATTTCAAAATCCGACACAGTATATGTATCTAGTAAATGTTTAATATGAATATTCAAACAGAATTTTTGGCGACATAGCCGTCTGCTCAACTCGCATACCATCGACTAATATGATTTTAGAGTTCATTTATTAATCAATCACCTCAGATTCCCAATTTTCCCCGAACAAACTTATTAGGTACAATGTTTGTATGTACAAGAGCTAGCGTAATGGTAATAATCCTGTATTCTTTAAAAATCAAACAAAATATATACATGTAACGATAAAGATTAAAGTACTAACAATAAAATGAAGAATTAATTGTAGGAAAACATTTTCACGGCTCATATACGCAAGCAAGCCCTTTATAATTAAACGCATTTAATTATGCCATACAAAGTATACTGAACGAGTATATAAACCTCTGATTTACTCGCAAGTATGATTAATACACTTATACGCTTACAGTGTATCTTAGGACCAACTTTTTGTAATCCTATCCGCCTATCCAATTAGTGCAAATGGTCATTTGAGTCCGAAAAGTATTTATTATTGGAAGGGCTAAGGAGAGGAAATTGTTCCGAGAATTTAAGGACGTTTTATCGCCGACAGGAAGGTGATTAGAGCCATTCTTTCTAAGTCAACCGTAATCCTATACCTTACTTTGAAATATTTGAGGATGGAAAATTTAATTAACTGAAAGTGGAATCGTTAGATAAGTGCCATATTTCTTTGTAAAGTTTATTTTAACCATGGTTTATACGATTAATAACTTTATTTCAGTTTAGTTTAAGTAGATATTGGCTGTACCTTCTATTATCTGTATTATTAAATAAATGAGTTTTACGTTTAGAGAACTTTATTTCCAAAAAAGAACATTATATTCAGTTTATTTGAAAATATAATATGTACATAGACAAGAAATATGTAATCACGCGTGAACAGAAACTATAACGTCACAAAAAATATTTTACAAAATATAACAATAAATATTATTTGCAAAAGTACAATTACTTACAAAAGTTGATACCTACGTTTTTTAATTGTTTATTAATTTATAGTTATTTAGTTGACAAAACGACGATGACAGTTTAAATCTATAAAAATAATATGATTAATCTTTTTGTAGTTTCAAAAACATACTACTGAAGTGATTAAAACAAAAGATAATAGAAGTTAACAAGTCTTACACTTCTACTTATAACTTAATTTACAGTTAATTTTCACTCATACTTTAATTCACACATAATATAAACTTACTAAAATTCGACACACTCCCACATAATGCGCATCAAGTATATTATCGAATCATCACAGCATCCACTGTTTGCATCTTAACGATCATCGACGTGATTGGCAAACTAATTCGCTTAGTGTCGGCACTGTGTGATGTTGACAGAATCGTGATCAGTGGGTAATAAAACGAGAATGCCTACATCACTATTTGGTGGATGTTTTCGTCCGAAATTATGATTAAGAGAGCACTAAATGGGGCATAAGCATTTCGTAGCGGGACATGATTTATGGAATAATTCATGGTTGTTTGTAAATATTAAATGGCTCGTTGACTCTTGATGAGGTTTACCTGATTATTGGTCTCCTTAATTTAGTAAACTGGTTCAGAAACTAATTCAATCGTGCCTTTATGGTGTGTGAGATCACATTTTCAATCTTTTAATTAATTACATTCTTTACAAATGAGTTTAATCAAATTTAATAATACTATGTGTGCACATAAAAATTTTTGGTATTTACAATGGTGTATGTAAGTACCCTATATTAACACGCACGTCTTTATAACTTTTTTGGGGTGGAGAGAAGCTTGAAAACATAAAAATATGTCCTTGGTCACTTCATAGCATACGTGTCGTCATATGGAACAATGGTAACTGGTTTCTAATCTATCGTAATAGATTGATTTACCCCGAGTCCCTTTAACGCCTTCTATGACATGCCGCGAAGAATGGCAGCTAGTTAGCATTTTTTTATGCTTATAACTAAATAATTCTATGATTATTCAACATTTCCATTTTCCTAATTAATAGATAGATATATTTCTTTCTAAATCCGCTGCAATAACAAAGTAACATGAAGTCATTAGATGCCCGCACAGCGTTTGTTATCAAAGCATGTTCTGGCCAAGTTAACTGTTGTTGCCATGTTCACATCTGTTTTAATTCACACAACAAAACTTGCTGGCTGTCTGTTATGAAAAACAAGGGCAAACCTTCTTTTTATGAAACTAGTTGTTGTACGAACAGAAACTCTATTTGAATACTAGGATTGGATTACGGTTTGAATTCAATTAGCTGAGTATTTCTTTTGATTAAACTGGCGGTATTTAGTGACAGACAACAGCTTCTAATACTTTTTAATAAATTATTATTTAAGCGTTGATTTAATGGACGATAAACGTATTTTAGTTATTAATTTACTTTATTAAGCTATACCAACATGTACTTTTCTAGGCGTTACCAATATTCTATCAAATAAGTGTTTTTAAATTACTGATACACTAATAATAAATATAATAAGAGAGAGAGAAAGAGAAAAAAAAAATGTTACTTTTAATACAAGTCATTATTAACTTTTCACTTCTGTTTAAACTTCTTTTTAATCCCTCCTCATAGTGCTGTAGTTGAAACCAATTTCCAGTTGAGAAATCGAACTGTAAACTTCGTTAAGATATTGTAACAGCAAAGACAACGATAGCACATCAGAATTCAAAACAGATTTTCTTGTACTCAGTGAGAGAGGCAAGAATGAAAACTTCTCGAAATTGAAATCAACTTAATCAGAAGTTCGACAAACCATTCTCTAGGATACAATAGTGGAACGAACGTCAGCACTTTTCTATAGGTCCGCTGAGTTAAACCTAAACGGACTGGCATGACCTAACTTTTCATTCAATCGCCTGAACCTGGAAATGTTTGTGAATGATTTCTAATATAATTTAATGCTTACCCTACTACGGATTCCTGTTCGTAGTATGTAGTTTAATTAATTCGGTAGCTACGGTTTGAACGTGCTTAATAGAATAAAATTAGCTACATACATTAACAAGGTGTTTAATACTAGTATGCAATAGCGAATAGTAACTTCCTAAGAGTAATATAACAAAAGAACCATTTTGCCCTCGCGAGGTACTCACAATTGAGGATCAAAATTTAAGTTTTTAAGTTTGAAAGCCTTTCCATTGTTCTAACTTTGGAGTTACCTGCCCGAAGGGTTTGCCTACTTCTGACAAAACTTTATCTTTCTTTGGCAAATTGGTTTTTTTGATTTCACTTGAAAATTTGAATTAAATCTATAAAACCTACTATTAACATAAAATTGTTTGTGCACGAAAATACGTCTCACAAGATACGATTTACCGTTACCGTTACCAATTATTATGAAAAACCTAATATACTATTTTATTGACATAAGAACAGTTAGATAAACAAACAACATAAAAAACTTAAATCTAACAAAAAGTAAATATTTACACATTACCACTAGTGTCCCGAATTTAGCACCCAGAAGCAAAAGCGCCAGCACACTAGCAGCGTTGCCCCGCTAATAAACATAATAGAATAAATATATTACAAGAACAAATGTCGCCTAACTATTAATATTATACTTCTTCTAAAACAAGTGTATCCATTAGTTAGCTTGTATATAAAGATGATCCTATAGGTATCTATGAAGCCTATCCCTATAAATGTAGTATGATGATGCGAACTGATAAATTTTAGTCATTAATGTTTACTGCAGTGGGTGGTTACCGCAATGTCGGTTGCAGGGGCGTTAAAACACTGTGTGTATAATATATGGTGAACCTTTTTGTACTTTTCCTTATTTGTGCCCTAAAATCTTGTGTTTTAAAGATTTTATTATTATTAAAGAGTTGTTTTAAGTTTAATGGAGTAATATAGAGACACTAACATGTTCAAGTACATTAGTATTTTAATTAATTATTCATTTTTAGGTTCTTATAAAGGTATTTTTAAACAACCGTATGTCAATTATTTGTTGAAAGATACTTGTGGTAATGTTTTTTGTGTACATGTTACGCTAATTAAAACTTATAAATACATTTATTCAATACTGGATTCATTTAAGCTCAGTACCTCACATAATTAAATTACAAACTACAATGCCTTAAACTGTATGTATATGCACTGAGACACATCTAATTTTTTTAATTCTACTTTATTTAGGCCTTACATGTAAAGATTAAGAGTCGGCCTCATAAATTAGCACATTTAACAATTAAAGGTTTAAATCAATGTCTCTAAAGTATAACGAATGAATAACAAAACTTAGAAACCTACTTCTAAATTCTACAGTAAAATCAGAGCAAAGTACATTGTGAAAGACAAAAAATAACTGAAACACATCTAATTGTTATTTGTTTAAACTAAGTTAGTTCAAATTTCACCTGATTACTATTTCAAGCATAACAAACTCAGTAAGTTACCTTTACTCTGGTCGGGAAACGAAGCAAGTTAGTAAATATTTAAACAGTTGAAAATTCAGTGGGTTAGTCTCAAAAACATTGCTGTCTCTATTTCTGAAGTCAATATTTTGATATGATTTTCACAGAGAAGGTATAGATGTATTCTGTTACTTCTCTCATACTAAAGTATAATTAGAAAAGATCTTTAATTTCTACAGGCCTTTAAAATCTGTTTTGCTACACCGACATACCTTAAGCAAATTTTTACTTAAAGGTTGATGTGAAATAAAAATTAATATTTTGTTTGAAACGAATTGGAATGTAATCCATAAAAGTAAGAATAAAACAAACAAGTACATAATACTATGATAAAACTATAATATGACAAATCCCATTTTTTATCGCTTAAAAGATGACTAAGAAAGATTTATTAGGAAAATTGCTCAAGAACTATCAGAATAAGAATATTCCATACAAAATTGATTACCTTTGACAAACTATTCAATTACAATTTTCCATCATAGACTAGTCTTCTAATAAATAGTATTGCACCACACCATTGCACTTTTGTCTCTAATTATCAACTTAAATTAACGATGCGTGGTGCTCTGTCTTGGCGTAATCTCCACTTGGGTGGATGCCAGGCAGCTTTTTAATTTCATCCCCTGCCACTAGTATCGCACTCGGTATTTATAACTATTGCTATCAAACGTAAGTATCGAAATAAAAAGACATAGTATATAGATGGACCGTTGAATTGATATAGAATGATTAACATAATTTGATTATCTATATGTCTCCGTAAAATAATAAGATTCGTAAATCAATAATTTTCCTGGGAAATTTATAAGCTTTCGAGTGATTCTACACGGAAAATAAATTGTAACATTTTTCATAAATTTATCATTTTGTTATGTCAAAAATATATTTTCTGATTCTTCTGCTTAACAGTGCTATACCGTATTCAACGCATGTAAATGTAAATTGAAAGTCTGAATGCGTGATGGATTCTACTAGAAATCCGTCACGATATTTTAGGCTAGCCAAAAGTCAATTTTCTAATATAACATTAGTATTGGATATATAGAGATTCATATTTTAGTTATGATGGATGTTACCTATCTTATTTTATAAAATAAAGTTCACTTGTTCTAGACTGAATTCTTAGACTTGATCCACATCTCTTAGTGGTTTCTTAGAATATTGTCAGAATTTGATTGCCTCGTAAACAAAAGTATGGTTGCTTTATTGCTAGCAATATTAAAAAGTTATAGCCCAAGTTTGAATTTATTTGTGTCTTGTATTTACTCCAGTAATGTTGAGCTGAGTCTTAAGCGTTTTATGGAGCTTCTGTTGTTAGTGGTTGGATTGTTTTAATTTGACTTTTAAACTTGACAATTACATACAGAAAAAAGTTTTAATACCATCTTTATTCAAAATTAATAGGTAATATATGAGTGTGAATTAGGAGGTGCACGAGTCTCAATTAAGCGAAAGTGATTTGTTAGGATCGGGACAGATGGGGATCCGTGATCTCTTAATATCACTGTACAGGGAAACTGATATAAAGAAAGAAAGAAAGAAAGAAAAAATAGTTTATTCACTGCATATTTACATTAGCACGCAATACAAACATTACAACAATACAAACATTACAACAAACAAAATGGTAACCTTGATGCAGTGAAAAGGTGCTGCCTCAGTATACGATGCAGCTACGCTGCATCACTGGTCCTCCGGCAGCACCCGATTCGGAATCTGTCACAAGCTATAAATAATAAACATACACAAAAATAATATACTTATAATAAAACATCATAGAAATAACGGATATAATATAACTTGTATATAAAGTTGATAATCTATAATTCATAAACATAATTAATATAACTGGGGTCAACTCGCATATATATATAGTACACATATATATTATATTTAATATAGTTAAAGACAATAAGAACAAATACGTCACATAAACATATACGTACATATTAATTCAAATAAGTTTACATATAACATATATATACATACATACACACATATATACATACACACAATGATATATATATATGGTATTTGCACCGACAAGGTAAGACATAGGTTGGATTTAGGGTAAGGATTTCTGTTGCTCCAGCAG